>CABHPQ010001980.1:0-23127 GCA_902168405.1 Peromyscus aztecus
TGTGTGTGTGTGTGTGTGTTGAATAAAAAACTCTTGAGGAAATACCATAGAGATTTCTTTCAAAATGTTGTCCTTGGGATTTATCTTTATTTACAGAAAAATCTGCATTGATTATTGAAGAGGAAGACCGCTGCGCCTGCACTTTTTCTCTAAGCAAACTATTTCTGTTTCAAAGGAAATTTGAAAATGGGGCAAAAAGGAGCCTGGAAATTGCATTCTTTGAGACGTTTGAAGAGTTCCACTAATGAATTAGGCCTAAGGCTCTTAAGCCATCTTGCTTTGTCTTCCACATGATGCGCCCTTTCCACTTCGGGACTTGCCGCTGCTGTTCTGTCCATGAGAGTGCCTAGCCCTGAATACGTGTCTACATTTGCTCCTCTTTAACTTGAGGCTCCATTCTGTTATCATTTCCCCAGGCAGTGCAACCTTCTATCACTCCCCACTCTTCCCTGCTACAGCAGACTATTGTGTGAATCCGCTTCAGGCCAATGTGCTTGAAATAATGGATAAATTCATAGGTGATCGGCTCAGCATTAAGATGCCTCCGTGACACAGATCCTGAAGCAAATTGTAGCATTACTCATCCTTGCACATCAATAAAGATTCTATTTCCAGACATAATGGCATTTACTGGCTTAGAAACTATTTTCATCTTCATATTAAAGAATGTTATTTTCATTAAAAATCTCTTGGAAATCTGATGACATTTGTCAATTCTGTTTGAAAGTCAAGTACGATGAGCTGTTGTTTCCTCTCATGCACAGTATAAGTGGAATTTAAAGTCATATGGACCTGATTTCTGATCTCAAGTTTGAAACCAACTAGCAGTGTGAGTAAACGGAAACCGTTCTCATTAGATACCCCAAACGCCTTAAATGCAGTCTAACGGACACATGCCAGTTATGTTACTTGACTACTCTGTCATTTGATGTTGATGACAAACTTCTATATCCCCTACACATTTTGTCTACAGACAAGAACATTGTACTGAAGGGAGCAGGCAAAAGCACCTTGTCCTGAGTACTGCCATTTTGACTTCAGACTCCATTTTACCTGTAGGGTGAAATAAAGTTCAGGTTCTCAAGCCTTAGGGGAGCTGAGACCTTTCCAGTGGCTGACCAACCCCCTCCTTAGACAATAAAAATAGTCTGCTATGCCCCTCAGTTCTATAAGACGTAATGTCTGTTCCTAACAACAGAAAGAACAAATATATCTGGTTGGTTGGACTGAAAGACTTACATTCTTTGTCAGCTGTCAATGATGGAACACACGAGGAAAGTCCTAATCTTTGACTCCTGATTGGTGAAAACTGTAACTGTAACCTGGCAACAAATGTTTGTGATTTTTGTGCTTATAAACCCCACTTCTGCCCCTACTTGGGACTATCAGAGGAAACAAGGCACCAAGTCCTTGTCCTTTAGCCCTGACTGATCAGTGAACTGCTTATGTGGGTGATTTGTTGAAGTCTTTGGAACCCACAAGGGTTGTCTCTCTCCTTCTTTGTGGTATACAACAACAGACTGAGTATAACAGTACATGAATATTCAGAAAACACAACTAATACTAGACAAGAAATGTGGAAATAATCTAAATGCCTATGAATGGATAAAGAAAACACGGTAAGGACTGGAGAGAAGGTTCAATGATTAAAAGCACATATCATTCTTCCAGGGGGTCTGAGATCAGTCCTCAGCAGCAATGTTGGGCAGCTTATAACTGCTTGGAACTCGAGCTCCAGAGAGAAACAGCACCCCTGGCTTCTGTAGGCACCTACAATCACATGGACATACACACACACACACACACACACACACACACACACACACACACACACATACACACACAATTAAAATAACTTTTTATAAAGAAAAATATGGTAGGGCTATATAATTGAATATTATTCATCCATAAAATGGAATGAATTACTAATACATGCTATGACACATGAAATTTAAAAATATGTTAAGTAAAAGAAATCAGGTACCAAATGTCACATACCATATTTTTTATTCATAAGCATGTACAAATGATACACAATAATAGAATCTATTAGACAATAGACTTCATGTGTTCTTTTTTAAACTTACTGAGTCTATTCAATGTTGCCAGTAAGTGAATGATCATTGGGCCAGCTACGAGAGCACAGGTATCTGAAAAAGAAAATTGACTCTTCCCAGTGGCCATCAATTGCCAATAACTCCTCAGCTAAGGGTGTGACTTCATGAGTACCTCCCACATCAATACTGACATTTTGGCTATGCAGTCTTGTTCACGAAGTCACAACTATTGTGAGTTCAAATGTGCAATAACCTCATCATGTAGAAACACTGCTTCAGGGCAGTCATTGACTGCCTCTGACTCTTACCATCAGCCTCCTCTTCTGTGATGACCCCTGATCCTTGGGAGAAAGGAAGTGATACAGATGTCCCATGTAAGCCTGAGAAAGTCTCTTATTCTCTGCACTTTGGCTAGTTGTACATCTTTGTATTAATTAATGTCTACTACATAAAGAATATTCTCTGATGAGGGTTGAGAAATATACTTACTTATGGGTATAAGATAATTATGTAGGGAGTAGTGTAATACTATGCCCATTTGGCCAAATAGTAGTAATAGGTTCTCTCCTAGGACCTAGAACCTTCCAAGCCACAGGTTCTTGATCAAGCTAACAGTACCAGGCATGAGTTCCACCTTGTGGAACAGGCCTTAAATCCAGGCAGAATACAGTTGGTTACGCCCAAAACATTTTTGCCACCATCACACCTATAGACATATCTTTCCAGGATTTTCTCTAACATAATAATGTACAGAACCTTTCAGTACTATTAAAGCTAGCCAGTAAGAAAGATTCCAGATCAATACAAACTTGATTTCTCAATTGTCCTATGACTGAAATATGTGGTGTCTTCAGAAGCATGATCTTATCAAGTTTTGGTGTGTAACTAAGAGTAATGCTGATAGCCTATATTGTTTTGGGTGTCCATTGGACTCCACTGATGAATAACTCAAACTAAGGTAACCCATGGATTGGTAGGATTAATATTTCAGAAATGGCCATCCTATAAAGAGCAACCTACAGATGCACTGCAATCTCTATGAAAATTCCAATGCAATTCTTCACAGAAATTGAAAAAAAATCTTAAAATTCATATGGAAACACAAAAGACTCAGGATAGCCAAAACAATACTAAACAATGAAAACATTGGAGGAGTCATCCCCAATATCAAGTTATACTACTGAGCCACAGTGATACAAACAGCATAGGTCTGGCACAAAAAAAAAAAAAAAAAAAAAAAGACCAGACACAGTCAACTAAATAAAATTAAAGTTCCATATATAATTTCACATTCCTATAGCCACCCGATTTTTGGCAAAGAGGCCAAATATATAAATTGGAGAAAAGAAAGTGTCTTCAACAAATGTGCTCAGAAAACTAGATAGCAACATGTGAAAGAAATTAGATCCTTATCTCTCACACCACACAGATTTCTACTCCAAATGAATCCATGTAACCCTGAATCTGCCTAAGAAGAAAGTAGGGAGGATGCTTCAACTTACAGGCACTGATAAGGAAATTTATCTTCCACCGACAACATCATGTGTGTCAGACACAATGATAAATGCCCAAGACACATTATCATTACTGTCCACACTATCATTTGAAGTCAGTGTCCTCAGTCCAGGTCAGTTGAACATCTTTCCCATGCTCACACAATCAGTTTACTTGTAGATCTGAGAATCAAATCCAGATCTTCCTAACCTTAAAACCCACATATGCAGTATATAAGAAGGAACATCTCTTTGTTCTTTGCTTTCAAACTCAATCAGTAAAATGTCACCAGACCCCAAGAGACTTTTAATAAAAGTAATATTCTTTAATATAAGGAGAAAATAGTTTCCAAACCAGTAAATGTAATTATATCTAGAAATAGACTCTTTATTGATGTTTAAGGATGACTAATGCTACAATTTGTCTCAAGATCTGTGTCATGGAACCATTTTAAGGCTGCATTTGTTACACATGAAATTTTTCCTGCAATTTCAAATGCAATTATCTGAAAGACATTCGTGCCAAGTTGTATTTTCTAAAAATGAAGCATGAAATACCAAATGTATTTTAAAAATGTTTAAAACTACTAATAATATGTAACATCTCTGACTGATTCATTTTTAAAACCTACTCACTTACCGAACACGAATTCATTGAATTTCTTTAACCTTTAAATTATAATTTCAAGCAGAAGTTTTAAAGTTTCATTAACTAGGATGCCTTGGGCTTATTCTTTTTAACAGTTCAATGGCTAAAAACTAAGTAGGCAATACATTTTATAAATTCATAAAGTATGATGCCATTGAATTCTTTTTCAAAAAGTAACACAGCTAGTTTGTTCTTAGAAAACAATTTATCTTTGAAATTGTATTATATTATGTCCCATTACTTTGTAGCAAACAATCTGATATATAAGAATAACAGTTCCTATATATCAAGAGAACATGCATTTGAAAGGGAATAGTTGGCAAGGGAGGATTGGACTGAGGGGATATGGAAGGGGTTGGAGAGAGTAAAGGGAAGGAGGGACTGATGTAATTATACTGTAATTAAAATAAAAATATGCATAAAATGGTGCAATTAAGGCATCCTCACATAAACATAAGTTGGGGGTGTTTGGATATAATCTACCTGTCGTACAATAGATTCTAAATGGAGTCCTTAAGACTGAAATAAAATGAGATTATAAAGTAAGTGAGATTCACACCTCAAAAGAATAGTGCTAAGCCTAAACTTATATAGGCAATATATAAGCCAGTATTATTATATCATTATTTGAAACTTTCTTTTTCTAAGTTATTTAAAATGTGGTTTCATGAAGTAATAATTATAAAATTGTTTCGAAGACACTGTATATAAGGATTTAATTTTTAAGAAAAAGGAATATAGAGGGTAAAGAGATAGGTCTGTACCAGATTCACTGTATACTATTAAAACTAAGCAATTAGAACAAACATTTTACCGTAAAACTTCTATGAGTGGAGCAAAAGTAGCAGTTCTTAGACTTACCAACTACCTGCACTCTATATTTCTAAGTAAAGGTTTTGAAACTTGAGATGGTTTTTGCACAAAAACATGACCCACAGCAGGAGTTGCCTAAGAGCAAAACAGCCAGATAAAGACACTTAAAAGATAGCCGACTTCACCCTTTTCTCTACTTTCATGTGTACTTGCACTAACACTGACCCCCACCACCACCACCTACACCTTATCTGGAAAATTTTCCTTCTAGAGATCCATTTTCAAAGGATATTACACAAGATTGAGGAAAAAAACAAGATTAGGGTAAAATTAAATCTTGTAGACCCCAGAATCTACTTCTTACTACCACGAATGCATCTTCAATTAACTAGAACAGAAACCACAAAGGCGTGGTTGCAACCACAAAAACATCAGCATCTTCGAGATGCTTTATAAGGTGCTTTATTTAGAGAGGGTGGTCATTCTAGAAAAGGTCAGTGTGATGATTCCCATCCCAGACACCTGAAAATGATCAGTATTACTAAAAGCAATTTCCTATTTCTATTTTGAAATAAAAATAAATAGCACATGTACAGGAAAGAAAAAACTTCAACCACGACAGAACAGAGAGAGACCTCTTTAATATTCCAGATCCTTGGCCACTTATGCAGCTCAATTACATCTCTCAGCATTTTCCCCTATCATTTCACACACACACACACACACACACACACACACACACACACACACACATACACACACACGTGCACTTTAAAGCTATTTATTTGGTTCCTTTGCTTTACAAATACAGGAATATGATTTCTCTGTATTGTGGATAATATGTCTTCTTTATTTTTAAAAGATGTGCTTATTTCCCTATTACTGAACATTTTGGTTGTCTAACGTTCCATACCAAATGTTGCTATGACTTTTTGTGTATACTTGTCTTCAATTTTGTGGATGTATGCTCACTAACTGACTTCTTGAAATTCGAATCCCTGGACGAAAAGCTCTATGTATGGTTAATTTGGTGGATTTCATTAAATTGCTTTTCACAGGATGCTCAAGATCAATTCATCCAGACTGGAGATGAAAATCTGCCTTTCCCAACACCCCCATTAACAATATTGTATTATCTAACATCTTAAACCTTTGCAACAATCTGATGTGTGGGAAATGATCCCTCCTTGGTATGTTTCCTTTGCTATCATATGCATTTTTTAATTTGAAGAAACATGAACATAAGGTCATATATGTATAATCCAGTTAAACTTTTTTTTGTCTGACAAGAACCTACTTATACTATTGACTAATTTTCACTTTGTGGCATGCCTTTTTATTAATGATTTTATCAGTATATTTCATGAAAAATATATTTTTGCAATTTTCCAGGTTTTTTTAAAATTTTGCTTAGAGTATTTACTGCTTTACATAAAACTTCTTTCTTTTAAAACATAGTTCTTTACAAATATGTTTTCTTTCTACTTTGGCATTTTTTTAATCTTACTTAGAAACGTCTCACTTATACCTGAATTGTTATTTTTTTAATTCATATACTTTTCATGAATTATTTATTCTTTTAAAAGCATTTCTGAAATTTTAGAAGTTCATAGATTCAGCTATAATTTCCCCTAAATGTAACTTCAGCTATTTTAGTCCCAAATTAATAGTCTATTTTATTTCTCACTGATTTGAAATATTACCTGTAGCATACACCAGATTCTGGTGTTATTTTATACATATATATGTGTGTGCATGTGTGTGTATACATATATATTCTAGAGGCATTGTGGGGTATGAAAACTTCCAAAAGTTAAGATATGTCAAAAAATATTAATTCCCTCAACCCCCGCAGCAGCTTAGCTGGCTGGGTCTGAGGTGGCCCAAGACCTAAACTCGTTTCTACTAGCAGTCATGGAGCATCCATTCATTTCAGCAAGTGATAAAATTGTTAGCACTTTCTCTGGATGCCACAGCATGAAGAAGGTTGGGAAGCTCTAGTGTGTTGTGGAATGTTAGTTTAAGATGTGTTACATTTGTTTATGTTGTGAAATATTTGTTTGATGATGCAAAGATGTGTTGCATTCTTTTGTGTTGTATTTGTTTAACTCTGTAAAGCTGTGTTACTTTGCCTGTCTCAAACACCTGATTGGTCTAATAAAAAGCTGAACAGCCAATAGCAAGGCAGAAGAAAGAAATAGGCAGGACTGGCAGGTAGAGTGAATAAATAGGAGGAGAAATCTAGGGAAGAGAGCAAGGAGCAAGAAAAAGAGAAGAAGAGGAGGACATCAGGTCCCAGTCACCCAACTACACAGCCAGACATGGAATAAGAAGGAAAGAAAGATATACTGAAATAGAGAAAGGTAAAAGCCCAGAGGCAAAAGATAGATGGGATAATTTAAGCTAAGAAAAGGTGGCTAGAAACAAGCCAAGCTAAGGTTGAGCATTCATAAGTGAGAATAAGTCTCTGTGTATTTATTTGGGAGCTGAGTGGTAGTCCCCCAAAGAGTTAAAAAAAACTGCACTAGTGTTTGTCCTAAAGGTGTAGGACTAAGATATCTCTAATCAAAATGCTATCTAGATTCAAATCCAAGTTCCATCTATCCAGATTGTGTGTGAATTATCAACCCTATGTTCCTTTGTTTTAAAAGAAATTGAAGCATGCTGTTGTTACTGCTGTTTACCTGTGCTGCTTTCTCATGAGTAGATACTGAATTAGACCAAGTGCCTTTTCAACAACTACAATGATAGTCCCTGTTTCCAAACCTTTAAATTATTATTATATTGGTTAAATTAGTAGGTTTCTTAATATTTAACCATTTGTTCATTACCGACAGGTACTTGGTACATACCATTCCTTCAAATTACTAATAGCTGCTGTTAACTAATCACTTACAGCTTTACATTGAAACTCAAAAGTCACACTTGCCAATGATTTTCATGTTCCAAACTACATTTAATAAGCTTTGGGAGAGTTGCTTTCTGGCATCATAGAGAGCATTTGAAAGCTTTTATTCATTATGAACTCTAATAGTTGAAATAATACTGGGATTATTATACAGAGGTTTGAGAGGTGTCAACTGTGAACACCTCTGGGCTTGGTATTTCTTGTTTCTTAATTGTGTGTAATTTGCTGTGTCTGTGGTGTGCTGTGTATATGTACTGTATGTACTTGTTAGTCTAAGTGTGTGTACATGTATGGGTGGTAAAGCACTGTTGTGTATCAGTTTCTTCCAAGATTAAAACCTTCCATTTTGGAAAGAAACTTCTTAAGACACAGGATTTGCAAAGGGAGGTGAAACAACAGAATATTCTAAAAGGAGGTGAAATATTTCACCCACAAGGAAAGCTTTTTAAGACAGGATTGAAACAATTCAAAATATCTTCAGGAACTCCCTGAAACTGACCAGATTCGCTAGGCCCCTCCCTAGCCAAGAGAATATAAACAATAAAGACTGCTGCTAAGAGTCACTCTCAGACAAGACCAGGTGCCTGAAAGAAGCCAAGACCAGCCATGGTGCCCAGAAAATGCTCAGATAAGCTGAGTTCCCTGGAAAAGGTACAGACCAACAGCACCACCTGGAAAGGACACTCTCCAACTTGTTGAGTTGCTTGTAGGCTATGCCATGTACTCCAGGTTTCCAGCTTTTGTGAGCTGTCATTCATGCTGTGGTAATTGGTAAGGCATCTGTCTTTGAGTCATTTCTGCTCCTGTAAGTAAATCCTCACGCCTATTTCTGTAAGTAACCCAAATAAAACTGATTTGTGACCCTAGTAATACTTGTTGATTCAAGTCGGGATTTGGTAATATTCATACTTTGGTCTGTCATCAGTTCCTTATCTTGGGTGAGCAGACATTTATTCACATCTCCCCTGGAATACTATCACACAACAGGCATACACACGTATATGTATATGGAAACCAACAATCCATGCTGGGTATCTTTCCTCCATGGGCTTGATATTCTTTCTTCCTTTCTTTAAAAATGTGTTCCTCCTTTACATATGTCTGTGCACCACTTGCATGCCTAGTGTCCAAGGAGACCAAAGGAGGGAAAAGGATCCCTGAGAACTAGAGTTAAAGATGGACAGTTGAAAACCACTCTGTGGGTTATGAGAATTGAGCCCAGGTACTCTGGAAGAGGAGCCAATGCTCTTAACTGCTGGTCCATCTCTTCAACCCCCAGGCTTGATATTTCTTGCTAGATAATCCTTGGACAACTTTATTTCTTTTTTTAATTATTTATCTTTATTTTATGTGCATTGGTGTTTTGCCATGGGTGTCAGGTCCCTGGAACGGGAATTACAGACAGTTGTGAGCTGCCATATGGGTGCTGGGAATTGAACTTGGATCCTCTGGAAGAGCAGTCAGTGCTCTTAATCACTGAGCCATCTCTCCAGCCCAACTTTATTTCTTATAATAAAATATGTCTATTTGCATTTTACATATTGTTTATCAACACTTTTGATCAGTAATATTTTCCTACAAAGCTATCAATTTCATCTATACTTTCGAATGTATCTTTTCAGAGTTTATTAGTCAATGATAATTGTTTTAATTTCCTCTGTGTCTGTGGTAGTTCTGTTCTTGTGAACAGTGAAGTTGTGTGTATAGTCATATAATTTGTAAGCTAATATGAGAGTCTCCAACAAATCTATTAGCACCTATTGGTGGTACAAAGACTCAACATTATTATTGAATGGAACCAACCAAGCAAAACTCCGTAAGTTTTCTCTGCATTCCCATGATTTGTCAGTATCTTAGTCAACAAATATTTGAGTATTTAGCAAATAGTGTTCTGGGTGAAACAATACAGTGAAGGATGGAGTTTGTTGTGCTTTGAATATGAAGAACATCCCAAATGGCTGATGTGTTAAAGTTATTCTTTAAAGCAATTTTCAGTGATAGGGCTTTTGGGATATTGTTGCATTAGGAGAATAGTGATCCAGTCAGTGGATGGGTCCAACAATGAAATCATAATAAACTGGACTACTTGTTGGTTTATAGAACCTATAAAAAGCTTGGCCTAACTGGAGAAAATCAATGACTTGAGGCATGACTTTGAAAGTACATCTTGGCTCCGTACTCTTCTTCTCTTTGTCTCAATTTCCTGGTAACCATGAGCTAAGGAGCCCTCCTCTATAAGCTGCCACTGCAGAGATCCTCTGCCTCACCACAGACTTACTGAAATGAAGTTGGACAACCATGAACGGAGACTTCTGAAGCCAGGAGCCAAAATAAATCTCTCCTCCTTTACAAATATGTGCCCAAGTATTTTATCATCATGATGATCAATAACTAATATCTAATCATGGAAATGTGTCTAAAACAGAAAAAAAAATCAGTTTTAGAAATAAACACAGATATATACAAAGGTGTATGTTTATTTTAAGATACTCATTGAAACACTTTTAACATAGGTCAGAAGAGACAGTCAGTTCTGGATGTAGCTTGAGGTTACAGTGTGCTATCCCTTCATATCCCAAAGATATATGACCTAAAAGACACCAATGTCAATGTTTTATCCAAGAAAAGACTTACTAAGTCTGAATCCCATCACTTGATTTCTTCAGTCACCGTCTCCTCTGCCTTGCATGTAAAGTGCAAATAGTATTTTCTTAAACAAGAATCCATGCAATTTTTGTGGAATTCTTCTGAATTTAAAGAACTTAATTCAAAAGACTAAACATATAAACAATACACTATATAACTAGATGATGACCTTAAAAGACTACCCTTGTAGGGTCTATGGTCTTGAGCATCCCTTCATACTTTATTTTCTGTTCCATTTGTTGTCATGTTCAGTAACACTAATAGCAAATATATCATACCTATCTCCTGCACCAGCTGTTAACTTATTGCCTTTATACACAAATCCACCTCCATTGCATGTTCTGTGATAAAGAAGTTAAACTGTTTTCATAACATTTCTCTTGTCAACTGGCATAATGTCAATGGAGGGCACTAGAGAGTCACTGAAAGAGAAAGGAATTTCTCTTTCTCTGCTTCTCTAGGTGAACTCCATCACACATGCAGATTCTGCAGTATCCTGTAGAAGCAGCATACATGGCTTCTACAGCACTAGGTTTTTGGTAACCAGAGTACAGAGAAAGTCCCTTGTACTAGAAACACATGGAATCTCCCCGTGCAACACCTCCCTAGAGTGTTCTGGTCTAGCTCAGCATCTCCTGCTAGACAGCTTCACAGTCTTAGCAAAGTTTGCCTTTCAGTACGCCACATGCATTCTTTCCAGGATGTCTGAATTAGAGACACGAGAAAAGGTATGTGAGTCCAGTTTGAGTCACTGTAATGACATATTGGGCACTGGCTATTTATGAAGTAAAAAAGGTTTTTATATTGGCTCAAGTCCAAGATCAAGTCTATCTGTGGATTTGGTCTACTGCCCAGGACACTTATTAGACCAAATGCTCTTGTCTGAAATAAGAAAGAGAAGGAAGACTGAGTCACCAAGGTCATGTAATTCCCTCCGGGGCTAGGCCCCAATGATTTGAGTGGGGCCTCTCATTCAGTGCCTCTTAAGGGTCTACCAGAAGTCTAAATAGCACCAATACAGGGACCAACTCTTCATTTACAGGGGCTTTGGGGGAATATTCAGCACCCAAACTATAGCAGAAGAGAAGGGAGGTTTCCCAGGGCTTGGGTGATCTATGTCCTTGAGTAATCTACCTTATATCTAGGAGTGGTTATCTACCTAAAATTTGTGTATTTTGAGTCCTTTTTATTCCTTTCTAGCTATTAAGAGCTGAATTTTGTCCTCTTTAAATTCATATTTTGCAGTCCTAACCCCAAGTAATTCAGAATGTAACTATTTAGGGAGAAGTGGGACCTTTTAAAATTAAATGAAGTCATTAATGTGGTTCTGTAACCAGAGGCTCTTCTCTGTCCTGCCTCATCTGGCAGCCATTTTCAAATAATCACTCGGAAGCTTATACTAATTATAAATGTTTGGCCTATAGTTCAGGCTTATTATTAACTAGCTCTTATACTTAAATTAACGCATAGTTCTTATCTATGTTTAGCCATGTAGCTTGGTACCTTTTCTCAGTACAGCATTTTCATCTTGCTTCCTCTGCATCTGGCTGGTGACTCCTGGCTCTGCCCTTTCTCTTTCCAAAATTCTCCTGGTCTGGCTCTTGCGCTCAACCTCTTCCTGCCCAGCTAACAGCCAATCGGCTTTATTATTAACAATGAGCATAATCCACAGCATGGCCCCTCGTTCTTAAAAGAAGAATAAATTGGAATATAAACACAGATGGAAGGAAAAGCCTATGAAGACACAGAAGGAAAACAGTATAGAAACACCAGAGGGAAGACAGACAGGTAGGAGCCAAGGAGAAGGGTCTCAAGCAGACAGTCCTGCCAACTCTCTGGTCTTGGCCTTATAACTTCCAGAATTGTGAGGAAAAAAACTAAAATTTATTTTGTGCAAATATTCCAATTTGTGCCACTTTAGAATGTAGCAGAGCTAGAAAACTAGTATGCTGTCCAATCCTTGATGATTCTAACCAGGTACTATAGTCAAAACCTTTAAATTTCCCTAGATCCAACTACTGTCTAGTTGATGCCTCATGGTTGGACTCTGACCACCACTCTGATCCATGGTTGGATCTCAGACATGAAAAAAGGGTAAAATTACTTTTACCATCTTCAACCACATTCTTTTACAATCAGAAAGTTGAACTGTCTCTGACACTTCACATAGTCTAGTCATAACTGAGCATAGTAAACACCTGTAATCCCCAATACTCAAGAAGCTGAGACAGGAAGAGTGTAAGTTCAAGACCGCCAGGAGTCACCAGCCAGATATACATACTGTTTTCAACAATTTCTAACTCTATTTTTTTTTTTTTACCATCTTTAAGGCTATATCCTATTTTGCAATTTTTTTTTTCCTCAGAGATGTCTTCTAAAAACCCTGTTGTTTTTCCTGCTACTTATAATCTTGAAATATTTTTTCTTTCCATTTCTTTTCTGCATGCTTCCAGTTCACTTTTTAATCTCTTTATATTTTTTAATTATTTTTAAGCCTGGTATCTCTTCAGGTTTTCTTATTTTACCATGTGAAATTTTACAGACGCCGTGGTCATGTCTATTTAAAATGTTAAACTCTTGCTTAGTATAACTTCTGGTGTGTACCCATTGGCAGGCTGAGTCCTTGCTACATGTAAGCTCTAGTATTTCCAAGGCTTTAATTTGCTGAAAAAGTTCCCAAAGTGTGTGGAAATAACAAGCAATTTCCATAACCAAAGGTTTGTTTTCTAAGCAAACACCCACCTGAGTACTCACAAAGCATCTCTATGTTGTAGTATGGTTTGTTCCATGTAAATGGGATGCTATTTATACAGAGAAGCCATTTGCTAATTCAGCTCAATAATAGCAGATAGAAAGTGAAAGGCTGCCTGTTCTCACTCTTTGCCAGGCCACAGCGCACCTCCTTCTTCATGAAATGGTGGTTTTGTTTTCAAATCCTTTCTTTCTTCTTGCCTCCTCAGCAATTCTATGAAAACAGGATAAAGTTTAGTTTCCTTCCTAAGTCTGTCTACTTTTCGTGACTTTGTAATTTCAGTTAAGAGTATTATTTGAGCCAGCCATAGCAGTAAACACCTGTAATCCCCAATACTCAAGAAGCTGAGACAGGAAGAGTGTAAGTTCAAGGCCACCCTAGACTACATGGTAAGACTTCAGTCTCAAAAAAAAAAAAAAAAAAAAAAAAGAGTGTTAAAGCCCTTCAAATATGGTCTGTGTATTTTGAAAAACTTGAAATTTTTTCCTTCTCTCTCTAACATTTTATATATATGTTATATATATGTTTATATATGATATATATAAAACAATCTTAGAATATATAGCTTTATGTTCAAATTGATCTCAGACATGAAAAAGGGGTAAAATTACTTTTACCATCTTCAACCACATTCTTTTACAATCAGAAAGTTGAACTGTCTCTGACACTTCATATAGTCTAGTCATAACTGAGCATAGTAAGAATTCAAGTGTGCTGTCTCCCCAATGCCATGGACTGCTTCTGATTGACTGTTTAGCACAGGAACTAGATTTAGTCTCAAAATCCTTCTTACCCTGGTTTTCCAGACACCACTACTAATCAATCAAAGCTGACCCATGGCAAGAAAATCATTTGCCATACTGTGTCTCCATTCATGATTCTTGCATAAATAAGTAATTTACTTGTGAAATCCCTCATAACTTCAAACAGAGCCACTTGTCAAGTTGATTTTAGGGAGACCTTTCCAGTGACAACCCTAGTGAATCATCTTTGCTAATGTTTAGACTCTCCAAAGTGCAACTTGATTGATAACCTTGATTTCCAACATGATCCATAGTGGAACAAATTGTAAAACTGTCACTGCTAAAGTATAGACATAGATCGGCGGAATTCAAGAGAAGAGCATCACTGATGATAGCCCCAAGGCACCAACTTTTGCAAAACCTTCATAGATCTTTAAGGTTTTGGCTAGAATTTATAATCTGCAGATGGATGGAACAAGTCACAGACTTATTTATTTGGTGCTGCCTAAAATTAGCTAAACTCTGGCTTTGGATTTATAGCCTTGTTTTCTGAAAAAAAATCATATGTTTTGCAACACCATCAGTGAAAATAATCAACAAATTTTGTATCTATTCTCTTTTCATAGATACTTTAAAAATAAGTACACTAGAAAGTTTTATCTGGGTCTTATCAAGAAGTCTCAATGACTGAGAGTAATTACTGTTCTTCTAGAGGGCCCTGATTCAGACCACAGCACCCAGATGGCAGTTCACAACCACCTATAACTCCAGTTTCAGGGAATCCAGTGCCATCTTCTGGCCTCCTGGAGCACAGCACACATGTGGTACATGTGCATATACTAAGGTTCACACACATACATATAAAATAACATTAAAATTAATATTTAAAAAGGCCATATCTGAGATCTGTTTTTCCAACTAGTTTTATTTAGGAGAGGTGCTTTTGGTTGTTTTTAGCTTCAACAGACACCCCAAAGTCTTAGAACATACCACAGAGGTCATAGGCACACACTAAAGCAAAGGGCTACACTGTTCTTTCATTCATTCTCATGTCCAGCACACATCTCTGAGTGCCTCCTATGTGTCAGGCACTCTTCTGAAACCAAGTGTAATTTACACACACATAACATAGCAGTAACCTCCACAGACAAAAACCCTTTCTGTATTGATGCTTTCTTTCTAATGAACACCGGGAGACACTGGGAACTCAGCTCTCCAGTCATTCCTAAGACATGGTCAAGAATATATACCGAAGTGCAGAAGCTTGCATTTTTATTGCTGTGTTCTAAGTTCATTCTCTAACCCGTGATATAGGAAGGAAGTTTCTCTCTTACCTCAAGCCCATTGAAGGGGATTACAGATGAACTCTTGAAAGTTAGTGTTCATCCTCTGGAATTTATGGGGCACGGAGTTAGCCATCACTGAATAACAAAGCAAGGAAAGTGTAGCTTGGTCTGCCTAGAGAAGAAAAGGGGGTTATCAGTGGCGAATTTAACACATGTTCAAAGCAAGGCCTCTTTTCCAGGCATCAGACACTAGCCCTGTGGAATGGTGAAGCTAAGGACTGAATTGTTCCTTGGTCATTGGTTACACCAAAAGCCCCTGCCATGAATGAAGCACCCTCAATCCTCAGAGGTTGAGGGCTATAGATAGCCAAGTAGAGTGGAAGGGTGCCACATGGAAGCAGCATGGCTCAGTCAGAAACTGCAGGTCAAGTTCTCAGGGAGACAGTCTCTACATTGAAGGAGTCTTAGAGACCTCCATAGCCATGAAGCGCCATCACTTGCTTACAACAACACAGTCCAAATGGGCTTTTCTTTTAGTTCCTTTCCTCTTCTGGTTAGTATTAAAGGGCCTGCAGCAGCAACTATTCAGTGGAAAATGAAATAAGCCAGGAAATGTCACATCTACAGAGACCTTCCCTACTTCACCTCTCAACCCTCCCGAGCCTAAGGGTGAAAAATTTAAACTGAACAAAATTTTGGACTTTTGATTTATGTCTATACTATGTTTTTATTATTTAATGGGAGAAAAATAGTCCTTGGAACATGGCTGAAGTCTCATCTTGGGGGCTAGAAAGAACAAAGAATAACTTGTGGGCTGTGGATATAGCTCAGTGGTAGAGCATTTCCTGCTATGCCTGAGGCTCTGGGTGTAATCCCAGTACCACATGCACACACACACACACACACACACACACACACACACACACTGTGGGATGTCTTTCTGTATGCTGTGAATATGTATTGCTCCCATTAGCTAATAAATAAAGCTTCATTGGACTTTGGCAGGGCAGGATGGAGCCAGGCGGGAAAATCCAAGGGAGATAGTGGGAGGAGAAAGGCAGAGTGGGAGACTCAAGCTGGCTGCCCAAGGAGCAACATGTAATGGGACACAGGTAAAGCCACGGAACACATGGCTTTATATAGATTAATAGTTATGGATTGAGTTAAATTATAAGAGCTAGCTAGTAAGAAGCCTGAACCATAGGCTATATAATTCCCAATTAAAATTAAGCCTCTGAATGATTATTTTATAGATGGCTATGGGACCGCGGGTTGGGGTGGAACAAGGGAAACATAGGAACTGGAGACTGGGTGGGACAGGAGAAACTTCCACTACGCACACAAGTGAGAGTGCTTCCTGCTTTTCCTAAATTCATTCAGTAAACCATTTAAGTAAATCCAGCTTGTGGAAAGGAAAAAGAAACACACAGGAAGGCTCTGATTTAGGTTTTCTGGAAGAACAAAGTGTCAAAACTGGAAATTTTCAATATAAAATATGAAATTATACTTCCTTAGCCCATTTCTAAAAAAACGTATGGAATGAGAGAAGTACATAGTAAAAAAAGTATATATACCCTCTTATCAGGCCTCATTTCTAGGATTTTTAAAAATAGTTCTGGTTATTCCTCCCATTTAGCCTCAGAATGGAGAGGCTGTAAGCAGAGAAGACAAAGATCTCAGACGAATAATTGTTTTCAATTGTCTACAGCTGAGTTTGAAGAGGAAGCCCGTACAAAGGTTCAACAGTGATCAAATGAAGTTTCCACTTCATTTGGGCACTCAGATTCAAAGTTCATGAAAATGAAGAGATAAGTGAGTCACACATTAAATACAGTTGGCGTTTTAGATCAGCATGCCCCTGCAGCACAGACCCGGGATATCTAAGACAGGTCTTGCACTTACAGAGACAATCTTTCTGAACTCATGAAGGACAGCTATGAAGCCAAGAGCATGAAGAATGGCATTGACAGTCTCTACCTTTAGAAAGGAAAATGAAGGCCTAACTTAAAAATGATAGCTGGTCATCTTAACTTTGGTATCTGAGAAGACCAAACATGTTCATCATTCCATTAGTGATCCAATGAGTGAAAAGTCAGTGAGGCTTTGTGAAGGATTAATAAGTCAAACATGTGTAACACATTCCATGACAGCCTGTCAGACATTCTTGATGGAAAGGGAAGAAAACAGACTTTAATCCTAGCCTTGAAGGACACACTCAGCTCATAAATACAGCTGAGCAAATATCTTCCAAAGTGTCACTGTATGCATTCTCAGCTTACTAGAAAGCAGAACAGCAGCATTTATCCCCCACTTTCTTTCCTGAAGAAAGGATGTGAAGATCCTAAACATACGGCAATAGTCACAAAAGAAAAGGATGAGAGGGAGAAGGGGGTCTTCCATCAAACTGTTGAAAAATGGGAGGATATAACTCATTCTGCGAGTGAAGAAAGCATTCTACAAATGGCCTTGTAAGTGGACTCAAATCAATGAAAAGCCAGGGGTGTGGCTCCAGGGAAAAATTAGAAAGGTTCAGGGAATTAAAAACAAAAGCAAGCTAGTTGGGTAAAACTACAACTGGGTGAACAAAAATAGAATTCATGGGACCCAAGTCAATTTCTTCATACAAAGACAACAGATTTAATCCCTGTAGCCAGACTCACAAGGGGACACGAATGGAGCACAGGATCCCAGTGACGCTAAAACTCTTTTGACCTGAGGACAAAGGGGAACCACAGGGACCTAAGAGGCCTCAAGGGGATTACACAAGAGAGAGCCAGACTGTCTTATAGAGTTTCAAAACTTTCCACAAATGTTCTCCTAACTAAACCAGGTCTTCGCTGTGATAATACAGCTATGCCATGGTCTCCTCCACAACTGGAAGTTGGTCTTTTTCCTTAAGTAATTGAGCAATAGGAAGAGATGAAATTATGAATGTTCTTTGCTCCAAATCTTAATCAACAACTCATGGAAGCCTTTTACCACCTTTATTGTCAATACTCACTGGTCATGCTACTATTTTCTGGTGCCTGCAGCCCGTGGACTAATCTTTCTAGGCTTTAACACCTAGCTAGTCAGTCAACTGAATACTGGAGTGTAAAACCCTTCAATTCCAGTGACAACTACTAACCCTTCCCTTCAGTTTACACATTAACACAGCTTTACGTGGCTGGGATTTATTATAGAACATTATCTTACCCACAGATTAATTAAATTTGTGTGTCTATACAACACTTTTTACTGCTTCACTGCATTGAATTTTTTTTGAACTTCTTTGTGATCTCTGAACATTGGACACTAAACAAGAACAAGTTTAAATGCAAATTTAAACCAGGCGGTGGTGGCATGCACCTTTAATCCCAGTACTCGGGAGGCAGAGCCAGGCAGATCTCTGTGAGTTCAAGGCCAGCCTGGTCTACAGAGAGAGTTCCAGGACAGGCACCAAAACAACATGGAGAAACAACTGTCTCGAAAAACCAAAAAAAAGAAATTTAATATATGACTTTATAATAATTACTCTACAAACCTCAGGAGTTTTATGTGTTTGGATGTTTTGTCTGCATATGTGTATGCACACCACATGCATGCCTGGTAGCTACAGGAGCCAGAAGAAAGTGTCATATCCCCTAACTATGGAGTTACAAGCCGTTGTTATGAGCTGCCATGTGGATGCTGGGAAGCAAACCCAGGTCGTCTGGAGGATTAACCATTGAGCCAACTCTCCAGCCTCCAGGATGTTTTCAGGACATCTAGGTGACAACACACCAGCCTTGACTGCTGTCACTCTTCAAACCCAGCTCACCACTAAACCTCCACGCCACACAGAAACAAGAGAAAGACAGACACTCAAAACAATACTGTAATCTACCAATGAGAACACACTGCGAGCTGGAGGAGAACTCCACTTTGGCTACAGTGTCAGTCAAAGCAGATGAGGAAACATTTTTGGACTGTAAATCACATTTTCCATAATCTGATTAAAACATCATAGAAAGCCCTGCCCCGAGAGAGGAGGAAAAGCCCTTGACTTCTCCTCATTATGTGCCCCCAGCTCTTGAGACAAGGACTGCAATAATCAGTCAGCCAAGCTACTGTTTTCCAACCATACCAGCTGAAGGCAGAATCATAACCAGCAGTGGTCTTTGACTCTTTTTCATTTCTAATCCACCTGTGTCTTAGGTCCTTGTGGTTCCCTTTTGGCCCCAGACCAGGACAGTTTTAGAGTCAGTGCACTCCTGCACTCCATTTCCATCCCCTTTGAGTTCCGCTACAGGAATTAAATCACATTCTGTTGTCTTTGTATGAAGAAATGTACTCGGGTCCCATGAATTCTACTTTCCCCGTGCTGTTATAGTTTTTTCCAACTAGAAAGCAGACACTGCATTTAGAGACAGGGTGCATCCAGTCATTCTTAGCTGTCCAGGTCAAAAACAAACAACAAAAAAACCAGTGAGAAATAGAAAAGAGGCACAGAATTAGCCCATAAGAGGGTTCAAGTGTTCATATCACACTATACCAAAACCACAACAAAACAAAAACAAAAACATCCTGTGTTCTAGTTAATCAGCAAACCAAGGAAATACCTCAGAACAATCCAGCAGACCAGCATACAATAGTCGTATTCCAAAAATGCTAGCAGCCATCCTGTGATAAATAAAGCTCTCTTTTAGAAGAGTGAGCCGACTAATCGAATTCAAAGCAGATGATGGAGCCTTTATGAAGCAGATGAAGCCACAGGAGAAAAACTCATTGAAATGAAGGGTAATGGTAAAGTAAAAGAAATGTAAGAAAACCCCAAATGAACAATCACTATGTTAGTGATTAAAAGGTCAGAGACTAAAGAAAACTGAAATTTAATCTAGCAATATATAAAATAAAAAAAGGCCAGGTGTGGTGGCACACACCTTTAATGCCAGTGCTCAGGAGGTAGAGGCTGGTGGATCTACAGAGAGTATTCCAGGATGGCCAGGACTATTACACAGAGAAGCCCTGTCTTGAAAAACAAACAAATGAAAGAACAAAAGATAGAATTTCCCAACCCAATGGGGGAATTGATCTTGGAAACACAAAATTATTTTAATATTCAAATAATACTTTAATTATCATATTAGTAAACAAATAAGTAATAATGACCATCTCATTAGAAACACTTAGCAAAAAAAAAAAAAAACATTTAGCAAAGCTCAGCATTTGGTGACTGACAAGATGGCTTAAAGGTAAAATGCTTGCTGCCAAACCTGATGACCTGAATTCCATCCATGGGATCCAAGTGGTAGAAAAAGAAAGAACTCTTGCATGTTGACCTCTGACCTCCACACACATGCACCATGATATGTGTACATGTGCACATGTGTGCATGCACACACAAACACACACACACTCAGAAACAAACAAATAAATAAAATAAAAATTTAAAAATAAAACATTCTGGCTCAGTGGATAAAGTACTTGCCATGTAAGCACCTGGACCAGAATTCAGTTCTCCGGAGTCCACATAAAATCCAGGTAATGGCAGCAACTTAGAATCCCAGCACTCAGGAGTCAGAAGTAGGGGATCCCAAGGGGAAGCTGGCTAGCTAGACCAGCCAGAATCAACAATTCTGAGTGCATTGAGAGACCCTGCTTCAGTAAAGTGGAGAGTGATCAGGAAGACAACCAACATCAACTTCTAGCTTCCTTATGCGTATGCATGTGCATGTCTGTATGCACATCCCCACACAAATATGAGCCCACACTCATGAGAACACATACGTATACATGTACACACACACTACTCAATATTTATTCATGATAAAATCTGTGGGAAAACAAAAAATAAATATCAAAGTTTTTAACATAATAGAGTAGCCAAGCCCAACTCAACCTCCTCCCTGACTACTCCTAGTTAAATTATACTGGATAGTGAGGGACTGAACGTTTACACTGAGAATGTTTTTGTCCAGTGTAAGTTGGCAAAAAAAAAAAAAAAATTTAGACATGCAAATTGGGAAAAAAGACAACTATTTGCACCTAACATTTTTCATAGTTATTTATAGTGTGTGCACACACATGGCTATGCCCATGAATCATGCCACATATGTGCAGGTCATAGGATAACTCTTCCAAAGGTGATTCTGTCCTTCTACCATGTGAGTCCCAGGGTTGAATTCAGGATATCGAGCTTGATGTAACCACCTTTGTCCTGTGAGCCTTCATGTGACATTTTGGAGTATGCAGACAATCAGAAATAATTTATAAAATATCTCTACATAAAGTTTGCATGGATGCTAGGTCCAATGTGAATATTCAAAAGTCAACCATATTTGTATCTATTCACAATAGTATTTGAGATTTCTTCTTTTTTTTTTTTTTTTTTTGGTTTTTCGAGACAGGGTTTCTCTGTGTAGCTTTGCGCCTTTCCTGGAACTCACTCTGTAGTCCAGGCTGGCCTTAAACTCACAGAGATCCGCCTGCCTCTGCCTCCCAAGTGCTGGGATTAAAAGTGCCCGGCAATATTTGAGATTTCAAGTAAACAAAACAAATACTGGCTACCATATCACAAAAAGTCAAAATTGATGATGCATGCCTATAATCCAGAATTTGAGAGGTTAAGGCAGGAGGATTAATAGAGACCAAGGCCAGAAAGTTCTATGTAGTGAATTTGAAACCAAGTTGTGTGAGTTTGTTTCAAATTTTAAAAATAAATACTTATATTTAAAAATAAACGTAAGAAAGATCTAACAAAATAAAAACACATCTGAAAACAATTCAACAATAAAAGAAATTAAAGAAGATTTAAATAAATAGAAAAGTATGCTACATCTATAAAATAGAATACTTCTTTGTCAGAATATCAACTCCCAGTTTCATCTAGGAGCACAACAGTCTCAGTAGATATCCAAGTAAGATTTTTGTAGAGCTACTTCTAAAGTTCACATAAATTTTATATGAAATGGTAATAGAAGTACCAAGAAAATTCTGAATACAAGGAAGTTTTAAAAACCTCGAGTTTATAATTTAAAAAAAAAAAAAGAAAACAAAGAAAAAGAAAGGAAAGGAAATGACCACTCCTAGGTATGGTGGAGGAGAAAGTTTATTGTAGATAAAAGGGAGAGTGTAGGTAAAGACAGGGACATCTGGGAGAGTCCAGAGTGGGCATGACCAGACTGAGCTGGGCCATGTGGGAGAGGGGGAGGGGAAGGGAGCAAGGGGAACCAGGTGCAGCTGCCAGGAGGGCAGAAGATTAAAAAAAGGGGGCAGGTAATCGACATGCCTGTATTATATGGGAAGAGCCTCTTGGGGAAGGGCAGCCCAGCCCCTGGGCTGGAGAGTTTAGGGTAGAGGGTGGGTATGCCAACCATACCCTGTAACAGGTAGGAACTGAGGAATGCTGGGAGAACCTGGGGGCCAGGTCTCCCTTGATATGTTAAAACCTGCCTTTTGTCCCAGGTTTGAAACTTAGCAGTAATAAATCAGAACAGTTTGATATCAGCAAAAGCAACGTAGCTATCATATGAAGAAGGTAATAACACTTGAAGGATACTAGAATCAAGAAATTATCCTAGTTCCCCATCACCTCAGACATGTGAGTGAAGCCATTAGGACATTTTACCTTCCCAGCCATGCCTGGAGCCACAGATGATCCCAGGAAAGGGCAACAGGAGCAGCAAGTAGAAAAGGCCAGCCAACATTGCCCACCCACAGAACTCTGAAGGGTTTAATTGTTATTTTAGTATTTTTACCCAACAATAGAAAAATTTTGAAATATTCTCTCTCTCTCTCTCTCTCTCTCTCTCTCTCTCTC
>CABHPQ010001980.1:28072-62079 GCA_902168405.1 Peromyscus aztecus
CTTTCAAAAATTCCAATGGCATTCTTTTCAGAACTGCAAAAAAAAAAAAAAAATCCAAAAATGTACAAGCATAAACGACCCCACATAGCCAAAGCAATTCTAAAGGCTTCACAAACACATGGTCTCACAGTATAAAGCAGAGCCATAGTAACCACAGCAGCAGGGTACTTGGACAAAAGCAGACATGAAGACCAATGAAACAGAGTAGAGGGCCCAAACCATAAACCCATAATTTTCATCAAAGGTGTCAAAGTGTACACTGGGTAAAGAGGACAACCTCTTCGATAAACAGTGCTGGGAAAGTGGATAAGTGGACATCCACCTATAGGAGAATGAAACTAGACCCGTATCAGAGGGCCGAGGACTCTGTCTCAAGGAAAAAAAAAAAAAGAAGACAGAATGAAAGTAAAAGAAGTCAGGGAATATTTGGGGAGAGGAGGGAGACCAGAAAATTAGGGGCATGAGGGATAGAGGAGAACTTATGAAACATATATGTATGAAAACACCATAATGGAATCTATTACTCTGTGTACTAACTTTAAAAAATAAGAATATGCCTATTAATAAAGACAATGTGGCACATGTGTTAGTACTTGAAGATGTTGCTCTATAATGCTTGAGTCCAGGCATGAGAAATCATGCCTCAGTAGATGACAGTATATAATGTTTAAGGACTGTGACTAGGGAGACACCTACATCATACATTCCTTCCCAATACTGATCATTGCAGAAACCACCCAGCAGTCAGTCCTCAGCTAACAAATGATCAGTCACTTTTATCCTTGCTGTGACAAAAGCAAATTAAGGAAAAATGGGTTTGTTCTGGTTCAAAGTTTGTAGATACAGTTCATCATTACGGGGAAAGCAGAACAGCAGGCCTGTGAGGCATCAGGTCACACTGCATCCACAGGAAGCAGAGAGAAATAATGCTGATGCCCAGCTCACTTTCACTTTTGATTCAGTCCAGGACCCTAGCACCTGGAAAGGTGCTGTCCATATTTAGGGTGTGCCATTCTACTTTACTTGATCCAATCCAGACATGCCCAAGAGGTTAGTCTCATATAGGTGATTCTAGATGGTGCCAAGCTGACAATCAAACATTAAGCATTATACCAAGGGATAGGAAAGGAAAAGGAAGAGAGGAAATAAACACTAGACATTTATCCCAAGGGAAACTGGATTGAGAAGTAGTTGTTGTTTTTTTCTAGAATGACTAGTATCCTTAAAAATAAGTCTTCAAGTTATTTTTACTAGTAGGAGGAAGTAGGGAATTTAAAACTAGTCGAGCTACATTATAGAAAGTTATATTTTCGTGCATGAGTCATCATGTATGAATTTCAAACCTTCTGAAAATGCAAATCATGTTATATCACTTCCTCACTGAAAGCCAGTAGCCTCCCACTCCCTTAGGGAACCTCAAAGTCCTTCTGCAATTCAGGGGATCTCATTTTTTCTTATAAATTTAATGTTTTTCATTGCTTTTCCTTTTTTATTAATATTTTTGTTGACATACAAAGCAAGTGGTTTTGTTACATTTTATACAAACATATAATTATACTTTATTCTGATGAACTGTTCTTACTATTTTCCTCTATATCTCCTTTTCTTGCTGCCTTCTTTTTTCCTCCCAAATTTCCTCTTGCACTTTGATGACGTATACATTCTATTACCCTTTCTTATTTTCTCCTCCCCTCTCTCTTTAGACCCCTCCCTTCCCTCTCACAGTCTCCTTTCTACTTTAATATTATCTACCTACCTGTCTATCATCTGTCATCTATCTATCTATCTATCTAGATTATGCATATGAAAAACAGCGTGATATTTGTCTTCATGAGCCTGCTTTTTCATTTAACATAAATTTTCAGTTCCATCTGTTTTCATTCTTCTTACAGTTGAAAAAAATCCATTTTTATATGTGCACATTTTTTATCAATAAGTATATTCTTAATTAATTTTTACAGTTAGTACACAGAGTAATGGATTTCACTATGGTGTTTTCATACATATATGTCTTATAAGTGCCCCACCTGCTGGTATATTACTATTAAATAAACTTGCAAACCTTACTTGGATTTTCACAAGTTTCTCAACTAATATACTTTTTCTATTCCAGAATGCAACCCAAGATACTACATTGCATTTGAACTATCACATTCCAAAATGTCACACACACAATGCTCTTTAAGATAAGAAGAATAAGGACAGAAAATGGACACATGGCCCAGTAGTTAAGAACACTTGCTGCCTTTGCAGAAGACCCGAGTTCAATTCCCACCACCCACATCGTACCTCAAAATTATGTTGCCCTATTCTGACCTCCACAGGCACCAGGCCTGCACATGGTGTGTACACATGCATGCATGCAAATATTCATATACATAAAGATAATCTTAAAAAGAAGAAGAGGAAACATAAAGAGGTGTCTCACACCTTTAATCCCAGCACTTGGGAAGTAGTGGCAGGCAGATCTGTGAGTTTGAGGCCAGCCTGGTCTACAGAGTTCTAGGACAGCCAAGGATACACATTGAAACCCTATCTGGAAAAAAAATGGGGCAGGGGGAGAAGGAGAGGAAGAAGGAGGGGGAGGAGAAAGAAGAAGGGGGAGGAAGAAGAGAAAGAAGAGGAGAAGGGGACACACAGAGAGACATTTTTATAGTAAATGGACCTGTTTATAAAGAAGACATAGTAACTGTAAAACATAGGAAACTAATAACTTAGCTTTAAAACTGATAAAGAAAATTTTGTGTTAAAGAGATAAGTAGGCGAATCTACAATCAGAAGTAGAAACATTTGTTTTATTTTATGAAATTGACAAAAATTGGTAAGCATATAGACTATCTGAAAAAATTATCAAAAACCTTAGCCTAATGGATTTTTAAAGAACAATTTGGAACTGTAGTGCCCTAATGGTAAAAACAAAACAAAGTAAAACCTGCTGTTTTCAGAAGAACACAAAGCCATAGGGAAGCTGTCCCTCAGAGCTGTAAGAGAGCTAAAGGCATGCTCAAACAGCAGCAGAGAGAATGCATAGCCACCAAACCTGTTCTACAAGAAATGTTAAAGAATATCCTTCAAATGGAAGGAGATACTAAAAAGCAAGACTGGAATGTATAATATTCACCAGAAATACTATACATGGAAATTCAGAATGCTCTAGTGTAAACAGGGCATAAGATTTATATCTTTTGTATTGAGACTAAAAAGTGAAATAATTTAAAATGGTAACTCCACTTACATGTTGAGATAAGTAGACAAAAATATGTAACAATGGGACATAAGATTTAAAATGTGGGGAAGAATGCAGTGAAACGATAGAGTTTTTAAATAGTATTTTCTCTCTTTCTTTACTTCCCCTCATTGTTAAGTTACTATCATTTCATTTTTGTGGTGAGAAAAATATGTATTTACAATTGGCCACCTGGACTCAATTTAGATAATCTCAATTTTGTTAGCAATACCTAAAACATTATAAGTAGGAGAGAGTCAAAGCCTTCTTTCTAACAGACCTGATCAGGGTATTGACTTGACCCTGTCAACGTAATGGAGTTTCCTCACAGTTGATTTGATCTGGTGCTTATTAGTCTTGCTATTCACAATGAACACAAGTACACTGTCTTTATGGCTGACACATGTACAAAATTCACTGTCTCCATGGTCAGGGAGAACTTAATGATCTATCAATCACAGTGGTGAAGCTTGTTTCTCCTGAAGGAACTCTTCCATAAGTGTTTGGGATTTCTGTAGACAAAATTCTAAACAGTCTTAATAAATAAGAAACACAGAGCCAGATACAGAGGTAAATAGCCAAAGAGATTAGAGAGTCACAACTACCTTATCTTACCACTTCCACATTGCTTCACCAGAGGAGAGAGATTCTTCCTGCCTGACATGTGTTTTTATTGCTTTTCTGTTCTGCCTTCTCATTGGGTCTAAACCCAACCACATAAACTTCCTCATTACTGCCTGCCTATACAGACCTCCAGGTCTCTATGGTTGGTACTAGAATTAAAGGCTTGGGTCACCACGCTTGGCTGTGTCCTTGACCTCACAGAGACTGTATGGCCTCTGATCTCCAGGCAAACTTTATTTATTAACATACAAATAAAATCACATTTCAGCACAAATAAAATATCACCATAGCTTTCTCCACAGGGGCAGTGTCTTGGACTAATAGGTGGTGAGTATCACGTGGATTTTCTTTTTTATAACTGTGGGCTCAGTGGCAGAACTCTTGCCTGTCTGCTCCCCAGTGCTTAAAAAGAAAACAGGAAAACAAAACAAAAAAGCAAATAGATAGATTTTTCAAAGAGATAAAGAAAAAAAAAACGCTAACAAATCCTTGCATAGATTAAGAAAAAAAAAACTGAATGAGATGGTGCATTCAGGAGGCTGAGGCAGGAGAGTCCAACCTAGGCTCTGTAGCAATACCTGTCTGTTATGGAATATTCTTTTACACTGTATGAAGATGTGTCACTCTGATTGGTTTAATAAAAAGCTGAAGAGCCAATAGCTAGGAAGGATTTTCAGGCAGAGAGAGCACTGGGAAGAAGAAAGGCAGAGTCACCAGCCAGATGTGGGATAACCAGGATGGGCATAATGAAGATGAGTAATGAGTACATAGAAGAACATAGATGAGAAAATATGGGTTAATTTCAGACTACAATCCTCAGCCCCAGAGAAGCTAGGTAACAAAGAGGACCCTACGAGGAACACATGGATTTCCCTGGGAAGAGGAAATAGATAAGATGGCCTGGGTAAACTAAGGGTGTGTCGGGGGGAGTAGAGGCGATGTGGAGATGGGAATATGAGGGATCAGGACGGTTGAATTGGGGGTATGACAGAGGGGGAGAGTAATAAAAGAGATATCTTGATAGAGGGGGGCATTAAGGGGTTAGGGAGAAACCTGGTGCCAGCAAAACTCCCAGGAAACCACAAGGATGACTCTTAGCAGTAGTGGAGAGGGTGCCTGAACTGGCCTTTTCCTGTAATCAGATTGGTGACTACCCTAATTGTCATCATAGAACCTTCATCCAGTAACTGATGGAAGCAGATGCAGAGATCCATAGCCAAGCACCTGGCTGAGCTCTGGGAGTCCAGTTGAAGAGAGGATGAAGGGATTATATGAGCAAGGGGGCATCAAGATCATGATGGACAAACCCACAGAGACAGCTGACCTGAGCTTGTGGGAGCTCACAGACTCTGGACCAACATCTAGGGAGCCGGCATGGGACAGACCTAGGCCCTCTGCATCTGGGTGACTGTTGTGTGGCTTTGTCTTTTGTGGGCAGTCACTAGTAGTGGGACTGGGACCTGTCCCTGATGCATGAGCTGACTCTTTGGAACCTATTCCTTGTGGTGGGATGCCTTGTTCAGCCTTGATGCAGGTGGGGAGGAGCTTGGTCCTGCTGCAACTTGATATGCCATGCTTTGTTGACTCCCATGGGAGGCCTTACCCCATCTGAATGGAGAGAAAGGAGGAGTGGATGGGGGGGGGGGTGGTAAAAAGGGAGGTGGGGGGAGGGAATGGGAGGAGAGGAGAGAGGAGGAAACTATGGATGGTATGCAAAATAAAATAGAGGAAAAAGAAACAACTTTAAAAAAATATGGGTTAATTTAAGTTATAAGAGCTAGTTAGAAACAAGCTTAAGCTAAGGCTGACCTTTCATAATTAATAATAAGTGTCGATGTCATTTTTTTGTGAGCTGGCAGCCCAAAAAGAAAAGTCTGTCTACACCTGTCAAGCAAGGCACTGGCACTGGCATGTTGTGGTTGGCTCCTCCCCATAGGTTCTCAGAGCATCTAGTCTCATAGCAGAGGTGTAGCAGAGTTGAGCTCACCACCACAACTCTGGGAAGCAGTACTAAGTAGCATGCGCTGTGTTCTTAAGCCTGTGGCTGTGCTCTCAAGCCCACAGGCAGAGGCTGGGAGAAGCCTCTTTGTACCAAGGCCTGTGAGAGGTCACGGGAGTCTGCCATGTTGCAGTTGAAGCCGTTTGTGACCAGGGGACTCGGTTCTGTACAAGGCCCACAATGAGAGACATGAATTTTGAAGCTGCTCTTGGCTCCATTTTTGTGTGTATAGAACCCTTTTTTAAGCTTTGTGAGGTCTTATGTGGAAATTCCAGCCCCACGTTGAAGCTACATTTGACAAATGTCTATGGACTAGACATTGTTGATGTATTTATTGCCTGTATATATTGTATATAGTTATTGTAGTTATTGTATACAGTTTTTCTTATACTAGTTATAATCTTTTTTTAAATTTTAGACAAAATGGGGGAAATGTGGTAATATTTTGTTTGTGCTGTAACAAATAAAGCTTGCCTGGTGATCAGAGTGCAGAGCTAGCCACTAGTTAACCATAGAGGCCAGGCAGTAGTGGCACACATGCTTAATCCCAGCTCTTTGGAGGAGGCAGCAGGAGGATCAGGAGTTCAAGTCCACCCTGGGCTACATGAGATTGATCCAGTCTAAAAGAGAAACACAGCCAGGTGGTGGAGGCACACATCTTTAATCCCAGCACTAGGGAAGTGGAAACAGTAATATAAGGTGGGAGGAGACAGGAGCTCGGACCTTTTTTGGTCTGAGAAGTCGAGGAGATAAGAGGTGACTTTGGCTAGTTCTTTTACTTCTCTGATCTTTCAGCATTTACCCTGATATCTGACTCCGGGTTTTATTATTAAGACCAATTAGAATTTGTGCTACACCAGAGCAACAATTCAAAGAAATAAGTAAAGGGAGTCCAATTGAGAAAGAAGGAAGTAAAATAACCATCACTTAGGACACTTCTTAACATATAAAAAATCCCAGAGAAACCACCAAACAATATAAAATATTCTAAATTGAAGGACACAAATCAACATGCAAAAGTCAGAAGGATTTCTGTACACTCATACAATTCATCCAAAAAAGAAACCAAGTAAGTAATTGTACTTAAAATAACTATAAAAACAAAACATAACTCCAATGGGATAGTTAAGTAGCTAAAGACACTGGCTTCATGAGCCTGATGATTTGAGTTCCAACCTCTTGTTTTGAACAATGCCCACGAGCCTAGAATACTCCTTAAGAATATAATCAAGTTGAACTTGTTTCATGGAACTGTTTTGAGGTTAGTGTTTGATAACTTTGAGTTCAAGAAGACTTCTCTTTGGTGTTTTTAACCCCTAGTTTTCTTTTACAAGCCAGCTAGCTTATAATCCAGCTTATATTTTCATCAAATTCATGAATCTCTTCCCTATTTCTCTTCTCCCTACCACTTCTCCTTTTTATGTCCTTAGAGCTAGAATTAGGAAGTTAACTCCTTTGGGACAAGATTAAGCATTGTCTAATACAGAGGGCTCTTCTCCCCCAGGCAAAATATCTGAACCAAGAGTTTGGAATGGGATTGAGGACAGTGGCAAGATTGTCTCCTTCTCTGAGAACTGAGTGCTTGATTAAGAAGGGTGGGGCATCAGCCTGGGTCTCTCTCAAGGGCTCTGGGTTCAAGGTATCAGCAGCACAGTGTGATCAAGATCCTAGGTTGTTCTTAACTCACATTATTGTCCTCATCTCTATGTTAGCAGTCATTTAAGTCATTAGCACATCTTTGGCATAGCAGTACCACAGACACCCACATGTGTTCCTTTGGTATTATTAGAACATTTCAGTTCATTCTCTCCTCCACCTACTGCATCACGATGTCCACATTTATAAATGATTCCTTTCTAGCAACCAAAAATTCTCCAGTTACTGTCTGTAAACTAATGAAGTTGGCTTCCCTGCTCTCTTTCTTCTGGAAACCATGAAATAATCTTCATTCTTCTTGATTAAATGAATGGATAAAATATAGTTTATTCTGAGCCAAATATGAACAGCCACAGCCCAGGAACATGGCTTTAGGTTGTCAAGAACAACACATTATAACATGGAAGAATTTTTATAATCATAGAACAACAAAATAAAAGTCATAAGTCCATGAATTTGTCAAATACATTGGTGGAGACCTCAGGCAGAAGGTTACAAGGAAGCAGAGAAGGCTCTGCTACATGTTTCAGATATTATCATATGACATTATTAGCCTTTGGGTTGATAGAAGCTAGTAGTTTGCTAAGTTAATATACTCTAAAAGTTTTACCCAAACAGCTACAAATGTGTCAGTTTAGTCAAATCTCAGAGATGTTAATATATACCTATGTACATGCACTGTGGCATGCATTCACACAAGTAAATGTAACACTCTTTGAAAAGAGGGCTGAAGACAGCTCAAGACAACTTTGGCTCTTGACCTCTAGCATTCCATTTCTAGCACACACCTAGAAGCACCCCCCTGTGCGTAAGAGGCAGAGGCAATAGAATTGGGCTACACAGTCATGTCTTATTTCAAAATACAAACAAACAAAACCTCCCTCTTCAAAAAAAATTAGGAAAAAAACTATTAGCAACAATAAAAAAGCCGAAAAGGAATACTGTAGTGGGTAGCCATTCCAGCTTTGATTCTAGAAGCTGATATTTCAACATACAAAATTTCAATAAGACTATGTAAAAGCATTAAAAACACAATGCTAATAACTTGTACAATATTACATTTAATTCACAGAACATTGAAAAAATGGCTCTCAACTAGTTTACAAAAGATGTCTAATGATTCCAAGAAATTTATGTACACAAGAAAAAATCTGTAATCATAATGTACTAATTTGAAATTTAAAAGATTATGAAATATGGTGTATGATATTTTGTTTGTTTTTTGACAAATAAAGCTTGCCTGGAGATCAGAGAAGCAGAGAAGCAGCCACGAGACTTCTTACATCTACAAAAATCTCAGACCAAATAGGGTAACTTGTCTCTATGAATCCTCAGACTGAATGGGGGCGATCCTGAATGCCTTATATTCCTCTCTACCTCCCAAGTGCTGGGATTAAAAGGTGTGTGCCACCCAAGTGCTGGGATCAAAGGCATGAGATCCCAAGTGGGTGGTGTGTACTACTACCACCACCTAGCTCTGTTTCTCTTTTAGACTGGTTCAATCTCGTGTAGCCCAGGGTAGCCTTGAATTCCTGATCTTCCTGCTTCCTCCTCCCAAGTGCTGGGATTAAAGGTGTGTGCTATCATTGCCTGGCCTCTATGGATAACTAGTGGCTAGCTCTGCCCTCTGATCTCCAGGCAAACTTTATTTGTCAGACATAAACAAAATATCATACAACAGAAATATGCTCCTAAAATCATGTTTATAAATTATGAATAACAGATACATTAAAAGAAGGAATAGGGGGCTGTAGAGATGGCTCAGAGGTTAAGAGCACTGATTGCTCTTCCAGAGGTCCTGAGTTCAATTCCCAGCAACCACATGGTGGCTCACAACCATCTGTAATGAGATCTGGCGCCCAACATTTGTGGTACAAATTCTTGAAAAAACTACTTGCCTGTGGCCTTGCGGGCCCCAGCTCAGACCCAAGCTACACTCAGCCGGTTGTGGTGTCACACTGGTTGGATTTACTGAAGGAGGCAGAGGCAGAAGGATCCCGAGTTAGAGGCCAGCTTAGGAGGCTTGCTAAGGAGAAGCTTCGGCCCAGCCACAAATGGCAGTGGGACCATGGAAGCAGCAGCTACTGCTCCAAGTTGGAAAAAAGAAGAAGAAGAAGAAGAAGAAGAAGAAGGAGGAGGAGGAGGAGGAGGAGGAGGAGGAGGAGGAGGAATAAAAAATGGAAAGCCTGACATAACCAAAAGCAATAAACAAAAAACGTAGGCATGCTCTGTACATAAATGTGTATAATGCAAGCATTGCAGCAATGCTACATCTATTTTGCACCGTGACTAGGCAGAATGAAAATAATCAAATGATAATTCTAGAAGAAGAGTAACAGGTAAGTTCAAACAATGTTGGTATTGTTTCATTTTTACTTTCTTTTTTTTATTTAAATTATTTATTTATTATGTATAGTGTTCTGTCTACATATACACCTGCAGGCCAGAAGAGGGCACCAGATCTCATTACAGATGGTTGTGAGCCATCATGTGGTGGCTGGGAATTGAACTCAGGACCTCTGCAAGAACAGCCAGTCCTCTTAACCTCTGAGCCATCTCTCCAGCCCCTCATTTTTACTTTCTTAAAGACTTATTTATTTTATGCATTAGTGACTGCATGCATGTATGTGCATCAAGTGTGTGTACCTGGTTCCTGCAGAGCCTGAAGAATCATTAGGTGCTCTGGAACTGGAGTTACAGGTGGTTGTGAGTTACCATGTGGGTGCTAGCAATTGAACCCCAGTCCCTCTTAAAGAGTAGCAAATTCTCTTAACCAATGAGCTAGTTATCTCTCCAGCCCCAAGCGTAGCAATAAAATGACTCCTAATGACATTCTGCTATACTCATAGTTCAGTAACTTGCTCAGCCATCATTAAGAAGCTCCCTCCTACAGCAGATGGAAGCATATACAGAGACCTACAGCCAGACAAATGCAAAGTGAGAGACCTTGGAACACTCAGTCCTAAATGGGATGTGTCAATCAAACCCCTTTCCTCAGGACTCAAGGAACCCTGAAGAAGAGGAGACAGAAAGAGTGTAAGAGCCAGAGGGAATGGAGGACACTAAGAAAACAAGGCAAAAGGAGAAGAAAATGCATGGACAATAATTGCATAAATGGAAATTAGACAAGGAAACAGCTGCTCAGAATACAGAAATCAGACATTAGTCACTAAATATGTTTGTCAGAATGACCCACTTAGAAAAAGCAAGTTTAAAAAGATTCTTTGGCAGTGCCCTAGTTACTTTTGTATTGCCATGAAGAGACACCATAACCAAGGCAACTTATAAAAGAAAGTATTTAATTGGGGGCTTGCTTACAGTTATAGAGGCTGAGTTCATGACCATCATGGCAGGAGGCATGGCAGCAGGCAGGCAGGCAGGCCAGCATGGGGCTATAGCTGTAGCTGAGAGTTTACACTGATCCACAAGCAGGAGGCAGAGAGAGAGAGAGAGAGAGAGAGAGAGACTTATCCTGGCTTGAGCTTTTGGAACCTCCAACCCTACTCCTGGTGACATACTCCCTCCTACAAAGTTATACCTCCTAATCCTTTCCAAAACAGTCTACCAACTGGGAACTAAGCATTCAAATATATTAGCCTGTGGGGACCATTCTCATTTAAACTACCACTATGGAGAAGTGTTTTATGACCCAAAATAGCCTTTTATCAATTGTCTTGTTTGTTCTTTTAAATAAAGTTCATTATTTTATCAATGTTATCAAACATTAGGGGGCTGGAGAGATGGCTCAGAGGTTAAGAGCACTGGTTGTTCTTCCAGAGGTCCTGAGTTCAATTCCCAGCAACCACATGGTGGCTCACAACCATCTACAATGAGATCTGGTGCCCTCTTCTGGTGTGCAGGCAAAACACTCACTGTATACATAAATAAATCTTAAAAAAAAAGAATATTAAAAAAAGAAAAAAGAAAAAACAAACAAATGAAGTAAATAAATAAAATTGTTCAAGACCTGAAAATGGAAATAGAAGCAATAAAGAAAACCCAAACTGAGAGAATTCTGGAGATGGAAAATCTAGGTAAGCGAACAGGAACTACAAATGCAAGCATCACCAACAAGGGATGGAAGAGAGAATATCAGGCAAAGAAGATACAACAAAACAAATTGAAATGTCAAATATTAAAAATTCCTGACACAAAACATCCAGGAAATCTGGGCCACTATGAAAAGACCAAACCTAAGAATAATAGGAATAGAAGAAGAAGAATTCAAGCTCAAAGGCACAGAAAATAATTTTAAAAAATAATAGAAGAAAATATTCCTAACCTTAAGAAGGACATGCCTATAAAGGTACAAGAAGCTTATATGACACCAAAAATATTAGACCAGAAAAGTAAGCTCCCTACCACATAATAATCAAAGCACTAAACATATAGACCAAAGAAAGAGTATTAAAAGATGCAAGGAGAAAAGGCCAAATAACATATGAAGGCAGACCTATTAGAATTACACCTGACTTCTCAACAGAGACACTAAAACCCAGAAGGACCTGGACAGATGTCTTGCAGACTCAAGGAGACCACAGATGCCAGCCTAGACTACTATACCCAGCAAACTTTCAATCACCATAGATGGAGAAAACAAGATATACCATAACAAAGTTAAATTTAGTATCTGTCCACAAATTCAGCTCTGCAGAAGGTACTAGAAGGAAAACTCCAACACAAGGAGGTTAACTTCACCTAAGAAAACACAGGAAATAAATAATTTCACACCAGCAAAATCAAAAAGAAGGGCAGCATGTACACACGCTAACAACAATAAAATAAGAGGAATTAACAATCATTAGACATTAATACACCTCAATATCAATGGACTCCATTTCCCAATAAAAAGACACTGGCTAACAGAATGGATTCAAAATAGGATCCATTCTTCTGCTGCATACAAGAAACACACCTCAATATCAAATATAGTCATTACATTACCTCAGAGAAAATGGTTGGAAAAAGATTTTCCAAGCAAATGGACCCAAGAAGCCAGCTGGTGTAACTATTCTAATATCTAACAAAATAGGCTTCCAATTAAAATTAATTAAAAGAGATAGGATACTTCATACTTAGCAACAGAAAAATCCACCAAGATACCATTTCAATTGTGAACATCTAAGCCCCAAATGCCAGGGCACCCACATTTGTAAAGGAAACACTACTAAAGCTTAAATCATACATCAAACTGTACACATTAATAGCAAGAGACTTCAATATCTGACTCTCACCAATGGACAGGGCATCCAAACAACTAAACAGAGTTAACAGACATTATGACTCAAATGTATCTAACAGATATCTACAGAACTTTTCACCCAAAGACAAAAGAACATAAGCGACCCCAAAAATTCTACCAGGGAACACCCATAGCTGATAAACACCTTCAGTGAAGTGGCTGGACACAAAATTAACTAAAAAAAAATCAGTAGCCCTCCTATATACAAATGATAAACAGGCTGAGAAAGAAATCAGGGGAGCTACACTCTTCACAATAGCCACAAATAATGTAAAATATCTTGGAGTAACTCTAAACTCTAACCAAGCAAGTGAAAGACCTGTATGATAAGAACTTCAAGTCTTTGAAGAAGATATCAGAAGATGGAAATATCTCCTATCCTCATGGATGGGTAGGAATAACATAGTAAAAATGGCCATCTTACCAAAAGCAATCTACAGATTCAGAGAAATCCCCATCAAGATTCCAACACAATTCTTTGCAGACCTTGAAAGAATACTACTCAGCTTCATATGAAAACAAACAAACAAACAACAACAACAAAACCCAGGATAGCTAAAACAATCTTGTACAATAAAAGAAATTCCGGCCGGCCGGGCAGTGGTGGCGCACGCCTTTAATCCCAGCACTCGGGAGGCAGAGCCAGGTGGATTTCTGTGAGTTCAAGGCCAGCCTGGGCTACCAAGTGAGTTCTAGGAAAGGTGCAAAGCTACACAGAGAAACCCTGTCTCGAAAAACCAAAAAGAAAAAAAAAGAAAGAAAGAAAAAGAAATTCCGGTGGTATCACCATCCATGATTTCAAGCTCTACTTCAGAGCTTTAATAGTAAAAACACATGGTATTGACATAAAAACAGACAGGTGGATCAATGGAATGGAATTGAAGACTGAGATGTAAATCTACAAGCTTATAGACATCTGATTTTTGTTGCAGAATATTATTTTAAGGTATGTTACTTTTGTTTATGTTGCATTTGTTTAATGAAGCTGTGTTACTGTGCCTGTCTAAAACACCTGATAGTCTAATAAAGAACTGAACAGTCAATAGCAAGGCAGGAGAAATGATAGGCAGAGAAAATATATAGAAGGAGAAATCTGGGAGGAGAAAAGAAGTAGCCAGAGAAGGAGGAGGACATCAGGGGCCAGCCACCCAGCTACACAGCAACCCATGGATTAAGAGTAAGATTTACAGAAGTAAGAGAATGGTAAAAGCCCAGAGGCAAAAGGTAGATGGGATAATTTAAAGTTTAGGAAAGCTGGCAAGAAAGCAAGCAAAGCTAAGGCCAGGCATTCATAATTAAGAATAAGTCTCCCTCCATGTGTGGTTTATTTGGGAGCTGGGTGGTAGACCCTCCAAAAAAGAGCACAAAACTAACAACAACAGATTTTTTTTTTATAAAGAAGCTAGAATCATACAATGGGAAAAAAAGAAAGCATCTTCAACAAATGGTGCGGGTCTAACTGGATGTTAGTAGTAGAAGCAGTAGAAGGCAAATAGATCCATGTCTATCACCTTGCACAAAACTCAAGTCCAAGTGGATCAAAGACCTCAACATAAAACCAGATACACAGAACCTGATAGAAGAGAAAGTGGGAAATAGTCTTGAATGCATTAACACAGGAGACAACTTCCTGAACAGAATACCAATAGTGCAGGAACTAAGTCAACAATTAATAAATGGAACCTCATGAAACTGGAAAAACTTCTATAAGGCAAACAGCAACCTACAGAATAGGAAAAGATTTTCACCAACCCCACATATGTCAGAGGACTGATTTCCAAAATACATGAAGAACTCAAGAAATTAGACAACAAACCAAACAATCCAATTTCAAATGGGATAGAGATCTAAACAGAATTCTCAACAGAGGAATCTCAAAATGGCCCAGAAGCACTTAAAGAAGTGTTCAACATCCTTAGCCATCAGGAAAATGCAAACCAAAGCTGGTCTGAGATTCCATCTCACACCTGTCAGAATGGCTAAGATCAATAACACAAGCAACAGCTAATGCTGGCTAGGATGTGGAGCAACGGGAATACTCCTCCATTGCTGGTGAGAGTGCAAACTTGTACAGCTATACCACTCCTGAGCATATACCCAAAGGATGCTGTGGTGGTATTGTGTTCCCCAAAATATTGTACACCCTAATAAACTTATCTGGGGTCAGAGACAGAACAGCCACTTGATACAAAGGCTAGAAAATGATGGCACTCACACCTTTAATCCTAGCACTCCAGAGGTAGAAATCCCTCTGGATCTCTGTGAGTTCAAGGCCACACTGGAAACAGCCAGGCATGGTGACACACGCTTTTAATCCCAGAAAGCGAGCCTTTAATCCCAGGGAGTGAGGTGGAAAGCAGAAAGATATATAAGGCGTGAGGACCAGAAACTATAAGCATTTGGCTGGTTAAGCATTTGGCCTGGTTAAGCTTTTAGCTGGTTAAGCTGAGACGTTGGCCAGGTGAGGTTAGCTGTGGCTTGTTCTGTCTCTCTGACCTTCCAGCATTCACCCCAATAACTGGTCCCAGGTTCGTTCTTATTAATAAGCCTCTTTAAGATGCATGCTACAGGATGCTCCATCATATCACAAGAACACTTACTTGCTCAACTATGTTCACAGCAGTATTATTTGTAATAGCCAGAAACTGTAAACAACCTAGATGTTCCTCAACCAAAGAATGGATAAAGAAAATGGGTACATTTACACAATGGAGTATTACTTAGCTATTTAAAAAAATAACATCATGAAATTTGTAGACAAATGGATGGAACTAGAAAAATCATACTGAGTGAGGTACCCCAGACCTAGAAAGACAAATATGGTATGTTATCACTTATAAGTGGATATTAGCTGTATGGGGGGGGCATGCATGAATCTCCCTGAGAAGGGGAAATAGAATAGATATCTTGGGTGGACTGGAGGCGGGTGAGGATGGGAACAGGAGAGATCACGTCGGGGGAGGAATAGAGGGAGAGGGAACTGGAAGAGATGACTGGACCTGGGGGGCATTTCGGGGATGAGATAGAAACCCAGTGCACTGGAAACCCCCATGAATCTATGAAGGTGACCCTAGCTAAGACTCCTAGTAATGGGGGACATGGAGCCTGAACTGGCTATCTCTGTAACCAGGCAAGACTTCTAGTGGAGGGATTGGGACAACAACCCAGCCATGAAACCTTAGACCTACAATTTGTTCTGCCTGCAAGATGTGCTAGGGTAAAGATGGTGCAGAAATTATGGGAATAGCCAACCAATGGACTGGTCCAGCTTGAGACTCATACAATGAGAGGGAGCCCACCCCTGACACTGCCTAGAGGGCCAGGACCAAGAGGCTGGACAGCCCAGAGACCGAGGATAGAATCAAACATGTCCAGCAAAAAAAAAAAAAAAAAAAAAAAAAGTCAACGAAATGATTCCTAATGATACTCTGCTGTACTTATAGACAGGAGCTTAGCATAATCATCATCAGAGAGGCTTCATCCAACAACTGGTGGAAATAGATACAGAGACCCACACTTAAATATTAGGCACAGCTAGAGGAATCCTGTGGAAGAGGGGGGAGAAAAGAATTGTAGGAGCCAGAGGGGTCAAGGACACCACAAGAAAATCTACAGAATCAACTATCCTGGGTTCATAGGGACTCATAGAGATTGAATGGACAATCAGGGATCCTGCATATGTCTGGCCTGCCCCTTTGCATATATGTTATGGTGGTGTAGCTTGGTCTTCTTGTAGGACTTACAACAGTGAGAATGAGGGCTGTCTCTGACTCCTTGGCCTGCTTTCGGGACCCTTTTTCTCCTACTGGGTTGTGCCTCATCCAGCTTTAATATGAGGGCAGGTGCCTAGTCTTATCACAACTTGATATACCATGTTTGGTTGATAGCCTTGGAGGCCTGCCCTTTTCTGAAGAGAAAGGAAGAAGGAAGGAGTGAATGGGGGACGGGAGGGGAAGGGCCTGGGAGGGGAAACTTCGGTCAGCATGTAATATGTGAGAGAATAAAAAAATTAAAAAAAAGAAATAAAACATAAGCAAATTCATGAAAAAAAATAAAATTTAAAGCGGGTGTAATCATTTTCTAGAATTAAAAAATCAAATTACCAAAATAATTTAAAGGTTGAAATCATCTAACCCAAAATACCTTTTTAAAAGTATTTCTCATTCAAACTTCCAGAGACAAGTGTAGGAGAAAGGAGTTATTCAACTAATTTTACAAAGCTAATAAAAGCTAGATATATTAATTGATCAGGAAAAGCACAAAAGTGAAAAACTATGACACACTTCACTTGCAAATATAGGCCTCAAAGTCATAAAATATAAGCAAATTGAGTTATTAGCATACTTCAGAAATTACAGTGACCAGGAAGGATTTGTTTTATGTGGGAAAAGGATGTCACCAAATTATAGTAAATTGCCATTTATGATAAATGATTTATGATAAATTATATGCAGAAGACTCACTTGGCACAGTGGAAACCTTATTCTTGATAGACTCTCCAGCAGCTTGGAAATAAAGGAACATCCTTAATTTATTAAAAAATTCATGCAAATGACAACAGAAAGCATGTATAGTATAAGGAAAGAAACATCAGAAGCATCTTCCTTAAAGTTAGTAGCAGCAATGTTATGGAGTGAAGTGATTTGCAATTCACAAAGACCCGTTTTCCCCAATACTTAAGGAGATAGTATAATTATGTATGTTTGATTCTCCAATTAGAATGAACTCTTCATAAGGCTAGCAACTACCCTGATTACTTCCTTCCCCCAAGACATAAGACATAGCATACCAAAAATTAAAAAAAGACATAGCATACCAAATATGTCCATCATCAGCGGGTGGCATCTTTTTGCTGTACCTGGATAGAAATTATGGGGAGTGGGGAGTTTTCTAAGGCTCCCATGTGTTAGTTTTTGTTTCCCTTGACCTTGGATAGCAGCCAGCAGTGGCAGCAGACAGGTGGCAGCCGCAGTATTTGGAGCACTCTATCACTCCACTCCTGTGTAGGCCTATGGTACTCAGGCCCTGGGCACTGCATGTGTAATAGCTTTTGGTAGACCTAGGAAAGTGGAATCCTTAGACACTGCCAGTGGCTAACATTTCAGCTTCAAGGCCTAGGTATTGAGATTCTGCTGTTTCTGCTACTGTTAGCTAGGCCTTGCTGTTCTACCTCTTCTGTGACTGTCTCAATTTGTTTATTCCTCTCTCTTTTTGCCTGACTCTTGGCTCACTCTTGTCTCCCTCTCTCCACAGCAACAATGCTATTCTCCCCTTGAAACGACCCTTTTCAATAAAGCCTCCTTGTATTAAGTCTAGATTTGTGTTTGTTATACATTATCATCAGTAATTTCCTTCAGTATCCCTTATCCTGTAATATCCTGAAGCCAAGGATCTTCCAGGATAAAGTAATGAAATATGCGAAAAGCAAATTGTTGCTGTTCTAGCCAAGGTCACCACCGACCAGGTAACCACCAGCCAATTAGCCCAGCAGCTGACTACAGGTACTCAAGAGAGTTCAAGATCTGAAGGATCTCCCAGCTAAGCTCAGTAGAAACAGCCAGACTTCAGCCTTGAACCAAATAAGATGCTGTTTAAGCCTGTAGACCCAACATTGTTTGTCATATAGCAGTATAACAATGAGTCACCAGCTTAACATGTGAATGAGAGAATTAAAAAATGAAGGAGTAACATCAACCTGAAGAAGGTCCAAAGGGCTTCCAAGGGGATGATTCCAAATCAGAGTGCTGCTAGGTCTGGTCTGAGGTGATAGACAGGATGTGAACAGATAAGAAGTGGAAACTAATATCTTGTGGGTAAATTTTTGCTACAGAGGTGTTAGAGAGAGTATTAAATCACATCATCCACCAAAAATACAAGTGATGATATTTAGAGGATAATATTGAGTTCTCTGAGTCATGTATTCACTTTATACTTAAATATATTTGTCATGTTGTAAAGCTAGAAATACGCAGAAGGTTTATTAGTCTCTGAAACACTTAAATAGGAAAATATACTAACTCAGCATCCATTCAGGAAGCGTATGTTGATGATATCCTCTGTGAGTTGGGTACTTTACCAGATACTGAGAATAGAACTGAAAAGACAGTCATTATGGTCATGATTCTGACTGTCTAGCTGAAAAATACTGGCAATTGCAATGCTAAGTCCAAGGATGGCAGGAAAGGAGTTTACTACCCATATAACTATAGATTTTAGGCTAGTGTTGCTATCAGGCCTGGCTAACTTCAGGTCTAAAATCACGTAGTCAGAATTTCATGTCCAGTCTTTCCTTAGCTGTTTCATCTGTACGAGGCTTATTCTTAGGTTCACATGGCAGCTGGATGAGACAAAGGTGGTGGCGGCACCAGCCTCAGTCCCTGTCTGATGCTTCAGGCTTCTGATTCTATGGCAAAACCAGACTTCCTTTCTTGGATCGTCTAGCAGAAGCTCCCCTTTCTTGAACTGTCTTCCCATCTTTGAACCATTCTTTGGTCGAAATACTCAGGATGAAATTCACTTGTTGGCTTAAGACTGGGTTGTATGTGAAACTTCCCATGTGTCCTAGTTAGGGTTTCCTATCCTTGTGAGAAAACACCATGACCAAAAAGCAAATTAGGGAAGAAAGGGTTTATTTGGCTTACACTTCTTCAGTACTGTTCCTTGAAGGAAGTCAGTAAAGGATATCAAACATAGCCGGGCGGTGGTGGCGCACGCCTTTAATCCCAGCATTTGGGAGGCAGAGGCAGGCAGATCTCTGTGAGTTCAAGGCCAGCTTGGGCTACAGAGTGAGTTCCAGGAAAAGTGCAAAGCTACACAGTGAAATCCTGTCTCGAAAAACCAAATTAAAAAAAAAAAAAAAAAAAGGAACTCAAACAGGGCAGGATCCTGGAGGTGGCAGGAGCTGAATCACAGATCATGGAGGGATGCTGCTTTACTAGCTTGCTTGCCCTGGCTTACTCAGCCTGCTTTCTTATAGAACCCAGGACCACCAGCCTGGGAATGACACCACCCACCATGGGCTGGGCCCTTCCCTGTTGATCACTAATTGAGAAATGCCCTATGGCTGGATCTTTTAGAAGCACTGTCTCAACTGGGGCTCCTTCCTCTCTGATGACTCTAGCTTGTGTCAAGTTGACACAAAACCCACCAGTGCACCAAGCTCTTGAGGGTTTGGCTTAATCTAGGAATAGCTGACTGAATAATAAGAAAGGGCTCAGATCCTAAATATCACCAGAAGTAGAGTGAATGGATGATAGGATTCAGACCCCAGAGTCTGTGACTATGTAGGACCTTAGGTTTGCCATTCTCCATCAGTCCAAAGTCTTATGCAGAGTTTGATGCCTCTTTGTACTGACCTTTGTGTTGTGGGATATTTGTACACTGTGTGAAGATGCATTGCTGTGGTTGGTGCAATAAAAAGTTGAACGGCCAATAGCTAGCCAAAATCTATAAGCAGGATTTCTGGGGATAGAAAGGAAGAGTAGTAGTAGTCTAGGCATGCAGAAGAATCCAGGAGATAGGGAGAGGAAACAGGAGGTGCAAGATGAAAGAGAGCTAACGCCATGTGATAGAATATAGATTCATATAAATTGATTAATTTAAGTTATAAGAGCTAGTTAGGAACAAGCCTAAGCTATAGGCTGAGTTTTCATAATTAATAGTCTCCATGTCATTATTTGAGAGCTGGCAGGACAGAAAAAGACTTGGTACACCTTTGTCCCTATATGTGAAAATTTTATTTTTATAGTTTTTCATACTGCTTACTATGCCTCATTATTCTTAGTGATTATTTCAGGGCTAAATTCCTCATAATCATCTCTATGCCATTGATTATTATTTCTCCTCTCATGGGAAAGAAACTGACTTTTATTGTTGTTCTCAGCAAACTCCACCAAGTTCTATATCTTTATGAGAAAGAAACATTTTACATTAGTAAAGCAAATGGAACACATGATTCCAGTTTATGTGAATAAAGACCTCTGTTCTTTATTCTAATATAGATAAGGCTCCTGCTTATCTATATTAGTTGGCAAGGCTGCCATAACAAAACACCACTGCTTTCATGAACAAAAGACATTTATTTTCTCAGTGCCTGAAGCTACAAGTCTAAGATCGAAGTATTGACAGATTCAGTTTCCCTTGTGGCTGCTCTTCTTAGCTGGCAGGTGGCAGCCTTTCCTTTGTGACCCATGTGGTCATTTTGTGTTCATCTATCCATAGTATTTTTTGTATGGCCAAATTCTTCCTTCAACAGACATGAGTCAAAGTAGGTTAGGACCCACCTTGATAGATTCATTATAATTTACTTATTCTTTATACATCCTGTATCAATTACTTCTTGTTTGTCATGACCAAATACCTTACAAGAAGCAACTTAAAGAGAAAGGGTTTGTTTTGGCTCATGGTTTTGGGGAGACAGTGTATCACAGCAAAGATGGCCAGGTAAGTGAGATAGCTGGTCACATTGCAGCCACAGTCAAAAGGCACAGAGAGATGAAAGTCACTGTTCAGCTTACTTGCTCCTTTTCCATTTGTTTATAGCCTGGGATCCCAGCCTATAGGATGGTATTGCTCAAAATTTATACTTCTTAACTAGACTGTGTGTGTGTGTGTGTGTGTGTGTGTGTGTGTGTGTGTGTGTGTGTGTGTGTTATAAGACAGAGACTGACATTGGGTGTCTTTCTTGATTGCTCTCTACCATATTTTTCTGAGACAGGTGCTCTGGCTAAAACCAGAACAGATCAGTTTGACTAAGCCAGCTGGCCAATGGGATCCACTGATCTACCTATCTCAAACCACCCACTTGTTCCCAGCCCCTGCCCCAGCACTAGAGTTAGGGAAGCTCAACCTGATGTCAAACCCTGTTTTTAATGTGGGTACTGAGGATCTGAATTCAGGTTCTTATGCTGTGCAGTGGTAATTTCTCAGCACTTCTTTTACTTTTTCAGTTCTTGTTAGGGATTTGCAAACCATGGTCAAAGTCTCATGGATCAGAGTAATTTGTACTAGCTACTGCAACAACAAGTCTCAGATGACCCTCAACTTTGTGAGGGCTTTGGGGATGAGTCCTCTGTCTTTTCCTGTGATTCTTCTGCCCCAGCTGGTTTCCTCATGCAGGAACTACTCAGACTCATGTAAAGATATGTCAAGAAACTCAATTTCCCTTGAGGTCCCTTTAGAACTGTTTCCCCATGTCACAGTAGCTCTAGAGATTCTAACTATGGGTTTCCAGCAGATCCTCAGAGTCCCACACCTGCCTCCTTAGCTGGGCAAGTCCAGCTGGCACTACATAAGTACCCCTCTCAGCACACAGCCAGGAAGCTTTTCAGGCAAACTCACGACTCTCATCATTTGTGCTGCCTCGGGAACCAAAGAAAAACACTGCCTGATATCCAAGGCATAAACGAACTTTTCATATAGGGTGTCCTTATTTTTCAGTAGTTTGATGTGAGAGGGTAATTTGATACCGGTTACTCCATATTGATCAGAAGCATTAGTCTCTGGCCTTTGGTTTTTGTAACTCGGGGTTCATTCTTAAGCAACTTTTTCAGACTGGGTAAAATATTTGAGATTTCCTAGCAGCAAAAGTCTGAGATGAGAATGGTCATAAAAATTATTTACTAAAGATGTCCTCTCAGATGAAGGGAAGTGAAAGACTTAGGAGAGGGGCAGAGGAGAAAAGCTGGTGAAGAGAAGGCATCAGCTGGCAATTGTTCAGCCTAGTCACCTGGGCAGCTCGGGAGCAAAACCAACACTGCAATGTTTATCCCAGGAAGACAGGTAGAATGAATGAACGAATTTATTACCTTGGGTGGTGCTCAATCTTTACCCTGGTTTGCTCTCTACTGCTGTGATAAAACATTGACCACAACTTGCTTGGAGAGGAAAGGGTTTATTTAGCTTACACTTACACATCACAGTGCATTAACAAGGGAAGCCAGGGCAGGAGCCCAAGGCAGAGACTGAAACAGAGACTATGGAGGAACAATGCTTCCTGGCTTGCTCCCCATGGCTTGCTTTTTTTATACACCACAGAAATACCCATCCAGGTGTATCGCCATTCACATTAGGCTGAGCCCACCTATATCAATCATTTACCAAGAAAATGCAGACTTTTCTACAAGCCAATCCAATGGAGGCATTTTCTCAATTGAGGCCCCCTCTTCTCAGATGACTCTACCTTGTGTCAAGTTGACAAAAAATTAACCAGAACACTCTTCATTGTCAACTTGACTGGGTGTAGAATCATCTAGGAGACATACTCCTGGGTATGTCAGTGAGAGTGTTTAGAGAGGGGACAAACTGGAGAGATCTGCCCATAGCTGGAGACACAGACTTGCTGTGGACTGTTCTGTATGGCAAATGTGGCTAATAAAACACTGATTGGCCTGTGGCTAGGCAGGAAGTATAGGCGGGACTAACAGAGAGAATAAAAAGAACAGGAAGGCAGAGGGAGTCACTGACTGCCAGCCACCACCAGGACAAGAAGCATGTGAAGATGCCAGTAAGCCACGAGCCATGTGGCAAGGTATAGATTTATGGAAATGGATTAATTTAAGATATAAGGACAGTTAGCAAGAAGCCTGCCACGGCCATACAGTTTGTAAGCAATATAAGTCTCTGTGTTTACTTGCTTGGGTCTGAGCGGCTGTGGGACTGGCAGGTGAAAGAGATTTATCCTGACTGTGGGCCGGGCAGGAAAACTCTAGCTACACAGACTGAATAGAAAGAAGAAAAGAATAAAGCAAGCTGAGAATGAGTATTCATTTCCTTCTGCTTCCTGACTGCAGACTCAGTGTGACCAGCAGCCTTATGCCCCCACTGCCATGATTCTCTGCCATAATGGGCTGTGTCCTCTTAAGCTCTGAGTCTACATAAACTCTTAAGATGCTTCTGTCTTTTGTTATAGCAACTAGAAAAAAGCTACTATACCAGGCAAGACGTGTGCTTCTATAGATGTCAGTATATAACCAAGTAATAGATCTTACAGTAGAATTCTTTGTCTCATCCAATTCAATGGGTGTTGCCATAGGTATACAATCTTTGTATCCACAATTAAAGTATAAATCAGAATAGTTTCACTGCCCTAAAAGCCTCTGATGCTCCACCTAGTCAACTCTCGAATATTATTAAGGGTCCAGCCTTAATAATATTCTTCCCAGGGTCCCAGAAGAGAAACTACAAATGGCGAGAATTATTTTTGGGAAATGAATCTAAGTACACCAAGCTCTTTGTTCACCTTTATTCCTCTGGGATAAAATCTTATCTACACAGCTTCGGTTCTGTTCTCGTGCCTAGCTCCTTTCTTGCCTGATTTCTCTCTACCTTTATCAGCTGTCCCCTCTAAGTTCTACCTTAATTCTCTCATCTTAATTCTGCCTCATCTAGGTTCTTCTCATCTTGTTCTTTCCCATCTAGTACCCCGTCTGGCTCTTCCTCATCTTCCATCTCATTCTCAAGTTCTCTCTTCAAAATCCCCCTCTCTCTCCTTATGCCTCTCAGTTCTCCCCAAGTCTCTCAGGTATTCAGTTATAAACCCAAGCAATAGCAATCCTCCGGCAGAGAAAGTTCACCAGGCTTGAATTCTTACAAGGTCATAAAGGCAGACAAGAATTTTGCTCGTGCAGTGACCATTAGGTATTGGTGTAATTACTAAGGCCACTCCACGTAGTTAAAAGAAGATTTATTTAGTGGGTAACTTACAAATAAAGGGGTAAGTAGGTGGCGGGTACTGGAAAAGACGCAGCGCAGTCCGGCGGTGTTCTCTGGAGAACTCTCCTCGGTCTACCTCTCGCGTCCAGGTCCAGGAAACAAGTGAGCGCCGCACGTCCGGATCCCAGGTCTTCAGGCCCTCCCTTGGCCCCGCCTTGTAGGCGTGATAGTTACGGAAGCCTTATTGGGGATTGGAACTTCCAGACCAAAGCTGGAATGGCTACCCACTACAATTAGGCTTTCTTTTACAACCCAAAAAGGGGAGTGGCAAAGAAGGAGGTCAACTGAGAGCTAATATCGGTTAGTATATCAAAAAGGGAGTTTATGTGCTCAGTTTACATTCCTAGAAGTGGTTAGGTAAGAAGTTAAGAGTCTATAATGTTAGTAAGGCTGTATAAGAAAGGAGGGTCTCATCTCAAGTTGCACAAGAAATAAAGCTATCTGCCTGACCTAGGAGACAGGTGTTGTTTCCATAAGGGTGTTGCCTTAGTTCAGGAGATAATTTGGCCTTGGATTCTTGATAGGTATTTTAGATAAATACACTGTTAGGAGTTTTTAGAAGCCTACATAGCTTTACAAGAAACTCATTGTAGGAACCGGCTAATACATATACAAAAGCTAAAATATCACCAAGACTTCTTAAGCCATGGCTTGACCTTAGGAAAAGGTCCTTGACTTTTCTAAGTAGTAGCTTTTGTGATAGTAGCTGAATTACATTACATTTTCCTGCGGTTTGCAGCAGTCAACACCTCCTTCCTGCTCTGAATCACTGACAAATACCATATTTAAGATCATTGATGTCAGTTTATATTTATGAGTAATACTATCCAAAGAATGAGGAGGCCCCTAGAAGTCCCTTGAGGATGTCTCTTATACCATCTACTAGCAAGAAAATGGGGACATCTGTTCTATCAACTTAAATCAACCAATAATTTGTTTGAGTCTAGAGGCAGATTATCCTGAAGTTCTAGGGGTAGCATCGCTATGCTAGCTTTATTTGTCTTGTGAGGCTCTGAGGAATAATTCATCTGAAGCAAGACTTGGTTGTTTTAGGATGTTGAACTTGTGGTGATGTGCTGTGGCAAGAATGGAAAAGCAACATACACACAGTAACCGACACTGCCCAGGAAGCCAATGCTTAATTGGATCTTCAGTATAGAATTCCCGGTGTAATTTCTTCACAGTCCTTACCAACATTTAGGTGTAATCTTGGCAAGCATTAAGTGCCTGAGAGTAACATGGTATCATACAACAAAGAATAGTTGATATATAAGAATCTTAGTGACTGGGTCAAACAATTAAAAACCCAGATTTTCTCTTGTATCAGTTGAGGTAAGGTCAAACACAGATGATTCTGCTCAGCCAGCAATGCTCAGTCACTGAATACAGGGTGGGGTGTCAAACTTTTGCCCAATAAGATCACTGCTCTGACCTAATTTTTCCAAAATGAAGATTTGCGATACTATCAGTTTCTGCTATCTTATTTCCAATTGGTAAGTGCAAATGCAGTTGACGAACTGGTTTAGTGATAGATGCCCAGGGCATGTTGTGGGAGGATTCATTGTGTGAGAAAAGAGACACCTGCTGTATCTGCCAACTCAAAGAAAGAATATAAGAACTGTTATGTTGCTGGGCGGTGGTAGCACACACTTTTAATTCTAGTATTCAAGAGGCAGAGGCAGGTGGATCTCTGTGAGTTCGGGGACAGCCTGGTCTACAGAGCAAGTTCCAGGACAGCCAGGGCTACACAGAGAAACTCTGTCTTGAAAAAACAAAACAAACAAAACCAAATGACAACAACAAAAACCCTATTACATTGATGCAGTGAATAAAAGAATGTTTGCTTTAAGTTGACGTCTCCTTAAAAGGTTGATGATACCATGATAGGTGAGGACATCATGGGAATAGGAAGAGGCAGGGTGCTGGGGAGGCTCTCAGGAATCCACAAGGATGACCCCACCTTGGTCTGCTGGCAGTGGTCCAGAGGGTACCTGGACTGGTCTACTCTGGTGACCGGTCTAGCGAATAACCTAGCTGTCATCATAGAACCTTTGTCCAGTGACTGATGGAGGCAGATGCAGAGATCCACCGCCAGGCACCAGGCTGAGCTCCAGGAATCCAATTGATGAGAGAGAAGAGGGACTCTGCAGGGGGGGGGGGGAGGACGTCGAGACCATGATGGAAAAGCATGCAGAGATGACTGGCCATACTAGTGGAAGCCCATGAACTGTAGACTAGTGGCTGTGGAGCCCCCATGGGACTGGACTAGGCCCTCTGGATATGGAATATGGTTGTTTGGCTTGAACTGTTTTGGGAGCACCTAGGAGAGGGATCGGGATCTGTCCCTGGTGCATGGGCAGGCTTCTGGGAATCCAGTGAGTGTGGTGTGATGCCTTGCGCAGCCTTAGTGCAGTGGGAAGGGGCTTGGACCTGTCTAGGCTTAGTGTGCTGGGTTCTGCTGACTCCCAATGGGAGACCCTGATTTGGGGGATGTGGGGATGCGGGGTGGCTTGGGAGACAGGGCTGGGGGGTGGGAGGAGGAAGGAGGTGGGACCTGTGGGTGGTATGTAGAGTGAGTAGAAAATCCCTTAATAAAGAAAAATGAAAAAAAAAAAAGAAAAAGAAAAAGAAAGTGTGCCCAGGCAAATTTCTCATCCAAGCTAATATAAACAGAACTAAAATTCTTATGTTCAAATACCTGGTCTTTTTCATTCAAAGTTACTTATATAGGTTCATAATTTATTGCTATGTTAACATCCATTAATTTATTACATACTTCAATGGTGCATCTTACATTACAGCCTTCTCTTCTGTACTCATCATACATAAATGCATCCTTTTTCTGATTACCATGCCTTGTCCTTAATTTTATACATCACCTCTTTCTGCATCAGAGTCTCCTCATGAAGCTTGGTCATGATAGGATGAAACTTGACCACAGAATGAACCAAACACGCAGAGGGACAGAGAGAGGGCTCGGTGGGTAAAGGCACTTGCCACCACACTTAATGACTGGAGTTTCATTCCCAGAACCACAAGCCAGGGGAATATCAACTCCCACAAAATGAGAAACAAAAAAGGAACACTCAGTCATAGGGAGGTACTGGACATGAGCACACATGTAAAGAATAAGGGCAAAGAGCCATATGACTTATTCTAGGAACTAAAGTTATTTTGCAATCTTTTTGTCCCCAGGAAAATTCCCCTTTTGTTTTTTTTTTTCCCTACATACTCCTAAGCCCATATTTAGTGTCATAATTCAGCTGTCTTTTCTTGACTATATTTTATATTAACATACAATACATAGTGTAGAATAATCTTTACTATGATAGGAATGGGAACTGGAGGATGTGTTATAATGTGAATTTGAATTTCCATAGGATACTCGGGATACTAGGCAATAAAAAACACTCATAATTTAGGAGAGTGGCTTAATACAAGTTATAAATGACAGCAGACTGTGTTAAGTATTTCTTGATTCTAGCTTTATGGTTTGTCTGTATTACTTAGTTAGGTTTGGGCACTGAAACTCCAGGAGAAAAGATCAGTAATATTACCTTATTTAGTTTAAGTGCAAGGCAATTAAAAAAATCAAATGATACCATTTGGCTTATGATGTTCAGTGGAACCAAACCTTCCAATATCTTCATGGAATGTGTATACAAGTTAATGTTTTGTTTTTTTCTCCAGTAAATGTTAATTTTTTCCCTAACCTGGAGAATGTTTCTAAAGATTACCAGCCTTAAGTAACTCATGTTCACATTAATACAGTCTTCCTATCATTTTCCATTGTTACAATACTTCTGATAGGTTCGGGTCGTATTTTGCAAACACCTTGGCCAAAATTGGAAGCAGTACCCAGTGTCAGAAATGCTTAAGTGAAGAAAATTAACTTTAAAATGGTATGATTGACTCATGAGGGCTTTGGTGGTATTCCTTTAACTTCTCTAATACTCACTTGCTGACCAAGATCGCATGAAACAGTGGGTTAGATATTTCCAGAGACACATACGCCTTCACCTAAGTCCAGGAAATTGCAGTTCTCTGTGTGACTCATCACTCCACCTCTGGTTTTAGTGGATTGTGTCCTACTAGGTGCATCGTTATGTTGTTGGGTTCATGAAGGTTTCCCGGTTTCTCCTTTTGAGAATGAATAACAAAACAACAAAAACCCATTTCTCCTTTCGCTTGAATTTAGTTTTTGTTTGTTTGTGTTTGGCACTAAGGATTCAGCCGGTCAGCTACATGCCAGCTTTTTCAAACTTCTCTTGTTTTTGAGAAGCTCTCACTTAGTGGTTTACAGTCCTTGAACTTGCTCTGTAGATTAGGCAGGGTTTACACTTGCAATCTTCTCGCCTCAGCTGTCTTAGTATCTCAGGTTATAGGCATGCACCATCACTCTTGGTTCTCAATTTATCTCTTTAATACTGAGAGGGCTGGGGAGCCAGACGAGATCCATGTCAGGTATCTAATAGTCCTGCCAGGGACCAGGCCTTAGTTTGGTTTACTGGAATTGGCTGGAGCTGAGCAAGCAGTTCTCAGGAAGACCACAACTCAGGAGCAACCAATCAGCAGGCACCCCACAGCCTTCTGTTAGCTAAAGATAGCTTTTCCTAGCATGTAGCTAGAAGGTCCCTAACCACTAGAGTCCCACCAATCAGCCCCAGACTAATCTTTCCTCCACCAATCAGCACCAGATTAACCCCTCCTCCCTGGAATTCCCCTAACTTCCGCTTAAAAAGAGCTTTCTACCTCCCTTCAGGGTCAATATTTGCCACCCCAACCTGTTGGAAACAATAGACACTCTTACTAAATTGCATAGGTGACTGTTGGTCTTTCTTGGGGGATTCTCTCTGGACCTTAACAAATACTATGTCTGTTTCACAACACTAATGCAGGTCAATTATACTACATTCACTTAAGAAATCAGCAGGTTCGAGGCCAGCCTGGTCTCCAAAGCGAGTTCCAGGAAAGGAGCAAAGCTACACAGAGAAACCCTGTCTCGAAAAACCAAAAAAAAAAAGAAAAGAAAAAAAGAAACCAGCAGGAAGCTATTGTGCCCTTAAGAGATTGGATTAGACAGCATCAGGGCAATCAGGCCCCAAATTTTCTAGGTGAGTCTGACAGATAAAGCTTTGCAGAGAACTTCTGGATTCGGAGGACAAAGCCTGCAGCAGATGGAAACCAGCACTCTTGTCTTGCTAAAATAGTGTATTTGGATATTATATCTCAGGAACAAATACGGGAAGTTCAATTCTCTGCCAATCATTCCGTCCTATCTTCATTTCTTTCATTAGATTTTGGATTTTGTCTTTACTATATGTATTTTTTATAGCTCATGGGCTAAATACATTTAACATTATGGTATTCTATTAATTATTTGGGCTTAGTATGTTTTACTTTCCATTTTAAACTATTCTATTTGTTGTTTCTCCTGAGTTGTCGTGCTTCTTTGTGTTATGTGCATTCGTGCACTTGTGTGCACTATGCTTCCTCTTTTCTGCTTTCCTAACAGATCTTGCCAGCAGAAACTACTATGTATTTCAATGTATTTATCTAGTATGAAGGGAAATTGCATCATATTTGCTCAGCTTCCTTTTGCAACTTCAGATTTTACTGAAGATAGGCTCCAAGTACTCAGGATTTGTTCCTAGGAGACATGTTGTATTGTATCACCTCTCCTCCTTGGAAGAGACTCCCGGAAGTGATTACTTCATTTCTCTTGCATTCCCTACCTTATTAATCAGTGTTTTATTATTTCTTTATTTCTTTATTTTTGTTTTATTTTGAGACAGATTCTCATCGTGTATCCCAAACTGACTCATAATGTTAGTTACCTGCATTAGACCCACCTGGATATTGGGGAATGTATATTCATAGGCCCTACACCAGGCCTATAGTCAGTATCTCTGTGGTAGAATCCAAGAATCCGTAGTTTAAAAAAAAGCTGTATGGATGGTTCTTCTCTACAGCGATGTTTGAGAATCATGGGCACAGCAAATGTTCTTACAATGACTTTAGTATCGTTCCAGTGATTTTACAAAAGAGAGACTGGTCCCCAGGTTGTGTTGGGGTGATAGAACCTTTAAGAGGGAAGATAGTGGAAGACATTCAGGTTATAAAGGTACTGTCTGGAGAGGGATCAATGGTGGTTTTAGGGAGAACAACCCATTCTCTCAAGAGCAGGTTGTTATAAGGACAGAACACTCCAAATGTTTGTTGGACCCCTTTGCATCAGACTATTTCCCTCTGGGCTTTTAGTTAAATTGTGACATAGCCAATTCAACCCTCGCTAGCAGTGAGCCAGATATGGCTACCCAATCTTGGAATTTTAACTTCTCAAACTATGAATACATCTTTTTGACAAACAGCCCACATTGGATATATAGTTATAACAATATAACAAATAGTTTATCAAACAATTGGTCCTTAAGAACTACTTAGGATTAGTGTATTATATTCATACTAACCTCCAAATATCTCTCTTATGTTGATCTTTCTCTTGTGACTTAGACTGTATTTTCAATCATTGTCTGGTTATGCTTACTTGAATATTTTCTTATCCTACATTCAACACAGTCCAACTTAAATTATCCATTGGGTGTCTCTAATTCTGACATCATGCTACTGTGATCCAGGGGTTACCTTTGGAGTCGTTCCCTATACTCCATTTTCTTTACTATAGGTATTGGCTCTTAAGCCAAGCCCTGGAAAAGACAATGTGGATGAGAATGGCAGACATGGGTCATGCCCTCCAGGATTTTAAAGATTCTTTTATAGAGCAACTTAATTCTACTGTTTCTTTTCAGGACAGTCCCAAAATTTCCTTGTTATCGCCATAACCTAGAATAATAATGTCTGTCAGAACTGATATAAAATTTTCCTAATTATTTTCCCCCAAAATTACCTTTCTTGTAAAGTTAATTTGTTATTTTTTTTAATTTTTATTTTACTCTACTCATTTCTTCCCCATTGTTTCTAGGCCATCTTCCACACTGACAGAAATCTGTTTCCCTCTGCTTCTGAGTGCTGGAATTAAAGGCCGGTGTCTCCACATCAGGCAAGTATTACTACATTGTATCTATTTTTCTAATTGCTTTGTTATCTCTTTAGCTTCCTTAATGTCAGAATAAGGTTTGAACTTTCTCTTACTTTAACTGTTCAGAGGCTCGAGCTAGGTCTGGTATCAATAAAAAGGACTTAAACTTTTAATTGGCTTAATCAGTGTAGTTGTCAATAACTATCTTTCATGGATCATTTCATTGGAGGCCCCAGCAAGATTGCCCACACTGTGGGACTCAGCCTCATTCTTGGACTTCCTGACCAGGGAGAGGTTGCAGGGGATGCACCATCTGACAAACATTCCAGGTCCAACTCCTCTCGCTGAGTCTGGCAAGGTCTGGAATGATTGCCATGTTCCAGACACCAAAACAGAGTTCTGACACTCCTAGGAAATATGTCTGTATACTGAACTCTGTTCTGATTCTGGTTGAGGATGAGCCCATGGGGAGCCTTCTAATTAAGAAGGACGGGCTCATTCTGGTGAGTCGTCTTCTGGATAAGAGGGACACTGGAAGCCCTCTTCCTTGTTTGGGAAGAAAATTCCAACAGGAAATTCTTCCCAAGTCCTCCCACACTAAGTTGTGAAGCCAATAATGGAGCCCCTGAGTCCTGGTTCTATCTTGAATGAGACATACGGTTTCGCTTTTTGAAAGAATGGCTGGCCAACTCTGTGACTGACGATATGAATAAGGGGAAATTTGGCTCAGGAAGTTATCTGCTTTCTTGATGTTGCTGCTGCTGTTCTGTTTTGTCTCATCTCCCCAAAGGGGGGCTGGCGTGTACTCACTCTGGTTAACTTGATTGATTACAATTCTGCCAGTTCCTCAGGATTCTGCCAGTAGGTGCCTCCTTCCGTATGCTGTTGTTAGCAGTTTGTCTTTTTGTATGCAAAAAATGCCTCCTTTCCTCTCTAGCATGGGAAATTTCTAGTCATACCAACCCACTCCTGGAGTCACACACACCCCCAGTCTCTCACTTGGTGCCTCTCCTGCCTGGAGCTCCACAGTGGGCGGCGGTTCCCTGGAAAAAGACAGCCCTCAGATTGGAGCTACTTCCCATGGTGGGGTCCCTGGAACCTGGGCCCTCCCAGGTGCCTGAGAGTAGGCAGTGGCCTGTCTCTCTGTTACTAGCCTGTTTTTTTGTTTTTCCCCTTTGCAGAAGGCACCAGTCCTTCCTTGGGAGTGGGAGTAGAAGGAGGTCAACAACAGAGCAGTGGTTCTCAACCTTCCTAACGCTGTGACCCTTTAATGCATTCCTCGTGTTGTGGTGATCCCCAACCATTACATTATCTTCGTTGCTACTTTATAACTGCAGTTTTGCTGCTATGAATTGTAATGTTTAACCATCTATTTTCCGATGGTCTTATATGAATTGTAATGTAACCACCTATTTTCCGATAGTCTTAGGCAGAAAGGGCTGCGACCCATAGGTTGAGAATTGCTGATGTAGAGGACATGTGTGATTCTTTTCTGATCTATGTTTCGTTCTCTACTTCAAATCATTATTACTGGAAGGAAGACCCAGACCCACCTTTTTCTGATAAGCCCCAAGCCCTAACAGCCCTCCTAGGATCTGTCCTCTACCCCTGAGATGAGTGCCAGCAACTCCTCTTTTTACTTCAGTTGAAAGTATTATTGGGAACTATTGGGGCAGTGGCAAGGAAGCTCTCTTGGGCCTTGCTTTTGAGGCAGCTTTATCCAAGCACCCTGATTGGGGCTCCAGTGTGTAAACAGGTTCCCAGGCCCTAAACATTTTCCACCTGTACCTTATGACTGAAATTTGGGGTGCAGCTCAAAAACTCACTAATTTGTCTTAGACTACTGAGGTTCTTCAGGGTCCAAGAGTCCCGGGACATTTTTTGAGCGATTACCAAAAAAAAAAAAAAAAAGTTTCACCTGCTTTTGACCCACTACTCTGGAAAATGCTAGGGCGTTAAATTTGGCCTTTGTTACTCAGTCAGCACTGGACAGTCACAAAAAAACTTCAGAAGTTCAGAAGCTAGAGGGCTTTGCAGGGATGATAACTCTCAACTCAATGAGGTGGCCCGAAGGTTTACAATAACCGAGACACTGAAAGGCAGTGTCTGTATCTATCTGGTGGCTTATTTGTTGTAGGCCCATATCTCCTCTGAGAAGGGCTGCAGGACTCAAGGCAGCAGGCACCAATCAGAGGAGAAACAGGTCTACAACAAATAAGTCATCCGACAGATGCGACAATAGACAACGTGTATACCCCCTGTCCCCCTAAACCAGCAAGGCTTAAGGCTTAGTTTGCATTCTCCAGAGAGGATTTTGTATGAAACTAGGCTTGTTGCTGCTATGAAAACAAATCAGGAGTTACCAAAGAGACTTTACAAAATATTAGAGATTAGTTAGGTAAGTGACAAGGGGAACAGGAGTCAAATAATTTCTGGTACCATAAAATGTTTGAAACCCTTGGCTCACGGCTCTTTCCAGTATCCTGGCTGGCCCCCTACTTCTTTTTAT
>CABHPQ010001981.1:0-21816 GCA_902168405.1 Peromyscus aztecus
CACACACACACCCTTCCACGGATATATCTGAAATCCTTGAGTGCCTTAGAACTTTACAAATGGAATGTGTGACAGCCAGAGCATGGTTGGATGACCTTATAATTTATATCTGCACCACAACCTTGAGCTGTTAGGATAGCATCATCAACTCCATAATTTTCTTGTGCCACTTGGCAGCAAATCTCTCTGTCCACCTCAGTCAGCCCTTGGTAATCACTGATCTGCTTTCTGTGTGGTCTTGCTGTTTGTGTGACTTCGTATGAATGGAATTTAGGACTGATGTGGCAGCTCCATGAGGAAGGTACTCCCTGCCGAGCCTCATGACTTGAGTTCAATCCTTGGAACTCACATCATGGAAAGAGAGAACCATCTCCCATAACTTATCTTCTTGCCTCCACATATGTGTGCAGGCATTCACATCTTCACACACACAATACACATGTATTAATTTAAAAATATTTTTAAAAATGGAATTCTAGTGAATATGGCTGTTTATATCTGACATTGTCAATAGAGAGAGTTCTTCTGAAATTTGTGGTTTTGCATTTAACAGTACTTCCTTTTCTTGCCAAGTAACATTCCATTTGTGGTGATACACAACTTCTTTATCTTTCTGTAATTAATAGATATTTGGATTTGTCAAGGTTTTGTGAATACGATTATTAATATGTGAGCACAAGTCTCTACGTGACCCTACTTTCTGTTTTCTTGGGTAGTGGATTAGGAGTGGGATTTCCGGGACATGTGGTAAACATATGTTTTACTTTATAAGAAACCACCAGGAGGCCTGAGGAGATAGATCAATTGGTAAAGTCTTTGCCCAAGCTTAAGGACCTGAATTTGAATCCCATAAGCCACATAAAACAGCTAGGTAAGGTGGCACATGTCTATAGTTCAGACCAGAAGAGGCAGAGACAACCAGATCTGCAGAGTTTGCTGGCCACCTAGCATACTTGGTAAGTTCCAAGTTCCAGAACATGGCTCAAAAAACAAGATGGATGGCTTCTGGGGAATGACATCCAGGACTGACCTTTGGCCCCAACTCACTCATACGTGCACACACACTCACACACAAAGAAACCATGTTGACTGTTGCTTAATACCCCACTCCAAATATAAGTCCAGACACTCTGCCTTTGTGCCAGTTTTCAGCATATTTGGCATGGTCAGTCTTTCTACTTCTGGACGGAGCTAGTAGATGTGTTGTTACAGCTCACACTGGGTTTAATTTGCATTTTCCCAATGACAATGAGCCTCTTTCCATGTACTTTCTAGGCATTTGTATATCTTCTTTGAAGAAGTGTGTGTTTGACTCTTTTGCCCACTTCTTGTTGGTAATTGTCTGTTACAGAGTTGTGGGATCTTATAGAGCTGGCTGTGTGCTCTGTCAAGTGCTTTACCTGTGTTTGCTCTTGTGACATATCTTCTGTGTTCTTTGTTGTTGTTGTTGTTTTTCCAGACATAGTTTCTCTGTGTAATAGTCCTGACTATCTTGTGTAGGTGGGATTTTTTTGTCAGGACTGCTGGCAAGCTCCCAAATAACCACATAGAGATTTAATATTAATTATAAATGACTGGCTGATAGCATAGGTTTGTTACTAACTAGCTCTTACATTTAATTAACCCATATTTCTATCTATGTTCTACCACATGGTTCAGTACCTTATCTCAGTATGACACATTTATCTCCTCCTTCCTCTGTGTCTTGCTCTGGACCCTCAGACTCCTACCTTCTTCTTCCCAGCACCCTCCTAGTCTGGCTCTCCCTCCCAATCTCTTCTTGCCCAGCTATAGGCCAGTAAGCTCTTTGTTAACCAATGAGAGTAATACATATTTACAGTGTACAAAGATTGTTCCATAGCATTTCCCCCTTTTGTCTAATTAAAAAGGAAGGTTTTAACTTTAACATAATAAAATTATATACAACGAAAACAGTTATCAAGTAAGAATTACAGTTATAATATCCAAATACAAATCCATTTGTATTTGGCAAAGTTAGAAAAATACTCCATTATTTATCTTTGTGAGTCTAAAGTTTTATACCTAATTTACCTTTTATCATAACTAAGGCAAACTTTAATTATTTAGTCTTTAACACCATCAAAGACTCCAGAACAAGAGGGACATCTGGCTGCCTGACCAGTCACCCAAAGTTCTGTAACATTGGGGCATCCATATTTGGCCTATAGGCCTAGTATATCTGACAGACATTTCTGAGAAGCAAGAAATTTTGAAGGCCTGTCCTCCCTTGTCTTGGCAAAGTTTGGTGGTCACTTTTTTTTGCATCCTGCTGGTCCAATTTGGACAGTATACTGTCAGCAATTGAAGCAATGGCAGTTTCTTTGACCCTCCTCCTCCTGCCCCCAGTTTACCCAGGAGATTTAATCTATTTCCCCTTCCCAGAGAAATCTATGTGTCCCTCTTAGGGTCCTCCTTGTTACCTACCTTCCCTGGGGTTATGGATTGTAGCCTGGTTATCCTTTGCTTTATATCTAATATCCACTTATGAGTGAGCACATACTGTGTTTGTGTTTCTGGATCTGGGTTACCTCACTCAGGGTGATTTTATCTAGTTCCATCCATTTGCCTGCAAATTTCATGATGTCCATATCAATTAATCTGGAATTAATCCATAGCCTCTCATTTCCTGTGGAAATAAAAGCTTAACCTCTTCCCCAAAACAACATACCTTTCGACTTCCATTTTGAAGTCAAGATACTTTTAAAATATATAGGTTGGTTTAATCTAGCAGTTTCCATAATTCAATGTTTCTATGTATTTCCCATCTTTCCATGAATTACTGTTATTATTATTACTTTACTCCTTTTTTAAAGACTTTATTATTTTTAAGCTATTTTTAAATCTATGACTCTTTCTTTTTTCTCTCCCAAGCGTATGTATATTTTTAAACACACTATAGCCTGTTTAGAGTTTTTTTTTCATTTGGATTTGTCTTTTCTGAGCATCTGTATTGTTTTTTGATTGCATGAGATGAATCTTAAATTGTTATGTCAGCTGCTGGCACTGCTCAGTTTAGTATATGACGCTAGCGCATGGCGGCTGGCAGTTTGTTCCATCTTGCAGGCAGCTGCTGGGAGACATGTCTCTGTACTGCTGTTGATATGAGAGACACTAGACTAGGAAGCCATGTTTGCCTCCATTTTTGTGTGTTTAGAATCTTTTTAAAGCTTTCTCAGGTCTTATGTGGATGTAGGTGCCCCATGTTGATATGCCATTTGTAGGCAGAGTTTTTCATTGGAACTGTGGGCCAGCTCCCAAATAACCATACAGAGACTTAATATTAATTATAAATGCTCGACTGATAGCTCAGACTTGTTACTAACTAGCCTTACATTTTATTTTATTTTACTTTTTAAACATTTATTTATTTATTATGTATATAGTGTTCTGCCCACATGTATCCCTTCAGGCCAGAAGAGGGCACCAGATCTCATTACAGATGGTTGTGAACCACCATGTGGTTGCTGGGAATTGAACTCAGGACCTCTGGAAGAGCAGGCAGCACTCTTAACCCCTGAGCCATCTCTCTAGCCCACTCCTACATTTTAAATTAACCCATATTTCTTATCTACACTCAGCTACATGGTGGTACCTTTTTCCAACATGGTAAGTTCATCTTGCTTCTCTCTGCATCTCCCCATGACTCCTGAGACTCCTCCCTTCTTCTACACATTCTCTTTTGGTCTGCAAGTCCTGCCTAACCTCTATCTGTCCAGTTAAGGGCCAGTCAGCTCTTTATTAACCAATGAGAATAATGCATATTTACAGTGTACAAAGTGTTCCACAGCAGTCCTGGAACTGACTACAGACCCATAATGATCCGCCTGCCTCTGACTCCTGAGTGCTGGGATTAAAGGTGTGCGCTATCCTGCCTGGCACACTTTTCCTGTTCCTAATAGCTGCTTTCACAGAGTACACGTTTTAGATACAAGTCTAACTTATCATTTCCTCTTACAGTTTGAGCTTTTTGTATTGTAAAAACATATTGCTTAGTATAAGATCATAAAGGTTTTCTTTCCTCTTATTGAAGTTTTATCATCTTAGCTGTTATATCTATGTTTATAACTTACACTGAATTAGTTTTTGTCATGGAGGAAAGAATTGAGGACCTTTTTTTTTTTAATTTTTATGTCATTGTTGATCTTGGTTTTTTTTTTTTTTTTTGAGACAGGGTCTCTCTATGTAGCTTAGGCTGTCCTGGAACTCACTGTGTACACCAGGCTAGCCATGAACCTACATTGATTTGCTAGACTTTGCCTCCTGAGTCCTGGGATTAAAGATGTGTACCACAACACCTAGCAGAGTGTTGTTGGCTTTTTGGTTTTTTTAAGGCAGGGTTTTTCTCTGTATTCCTGACTGTCCTGAAACCACTCTGTAGACCAGGCTTGCCTACAGACCTTGGAGATCCTCGGAGATCTGCCTGCCTTTGCCTTTTGAGTGCTAGGTTTAAAGGTGTGTGCCACCACCGCCTTGCTGTCTTTCTTTTATATATGGGGTTTTAACTGTTTTAGAAATATTTTTATTGAAAATACTATGCTTGCCCTCTGACTACATATATATACACATGAGTGTGTCAGTGTGTTTCTCCATGTGTGTGTGTGTGTGTGTGTGTGTGTGTGTGTGTGTGTCTGTATTTGAGTCTATTTCTGTACTCTCTGTCAATCTATATGTCTGTATGTAAAACCCTATAGTCTTGATGATCATAGTTTGAAGAAAGCCTTGTAATCAGCATAAGTCTTCCAGACTTCTTTCCAGAATAGGCTTTGCTCTCTGGGTCTTTTGCATTTCCATATAATATAAATTTCAGAATCAGTTGGGAAATTTCAAAAAGACCTGATGGGATTTTGGTTAGAATATGTTTAGTCAATAGATTTACTTAGAGAAAATTGGCATCTCCATAATATCAAGAATTGAAAAAATATTATCTAGGCTTTATTTGGGACATTTTTATATTTTACTAATATACATGATATTAATTTTACTTTTATTTTGTATTTTTATTAATATTTTCTGGAAAGCTGAGAATTTTGTGAGGAAGGATTCTCAATAGTTCCACAACTTCCCATATGCAATTTAATAAAATTTTTTTTTAACCAAACAGGATATGGCCAGCTCTTAGACTTAGTTCCTTTTTCAGGGAGCAAAAGGAAAGAGAAAAGTTAGAAGGAAACATTTTCTCTAACCTAAGAACCTTTCATCTGTTAAACCCTGGGCAAACAGTGGCATCGCTTATCATTATCACCATCCCAGGGACTAATGAAGTCTCCAGCTCAGGACTGTCAGCAGCAACCTGAGACCTGGTGCAAGAAAAATTCTTCTGCCCTGCCAGACACTAAAGCCGAAACCCTTCAAGGGGCCAGCAGCCAGCCCCCTCCCCTTCCCTGTAGTTTAAAGCTGGAGAAGCCTGGCCTCCGGCTCCCAAGGAGTAAACTTACCCTCTTGCTCCTTGGTTCAGTACACCAGGAGAGAACTTTACCTGAACTTTGGATGTGGAAGCTGAATCTCAGGCTGTACTGAGAGAGATGAAGGCATGGAGAACCGTTCTGAGACTATTTGCAGTCAGCACAGGAGCAAAAGCTACAGGACTTGCAGGAAAGAGTGGTGGGGGCGGGGGAACCCTACTGACTTCTTCAGTCTTTGTTTAGCAGGGCTGTCTGTATACTGTAGAGTTCTAGTGTCCCCTACCTTCAGGGCTCTTCATTGGCAAGCTACAGAGATCTATCTTATAGTCTGTCTTTCTATCCTCTACTAGGTTTTGATGTTGAGACATTATCATATGTAACCCAGGCTGGCCTTGAACTTGTTATGTAGCTGAGACTGACCTTGAACTGATCCTCCTGCTTCTATTTCCCAAGTCCTGGAATTGTAGGACATGCACTGCCATGCCCTGCTTAAGGTAAACTTTTTCTTTTTCAAAATCCCCCTCCCCTGGAGCTGAGGACCGAACCCAGGGCCTTGCACTTGCTAGGCAAGCGCTCTACCACTGAGCTAAATCCCCAACCCTTTTTAAAAATTTTAACATTTAGTGTATGTGTGTGTGTCTCTCTGTTTGTCTGTATAATGTCTGTGTGTGTGTGGTGTCTGTGTGTCTGTGTTTGCCTGTATGTAGTGTCTATGTGTGTGTGTGTATAGTGTCTCTGTGTGTGTATGTAGTGTCTGTGTGTGTGTGTGCCTGTATGAGTGTCTGTGTGTTTGTGTATAGTGTCTCGTGTGTGTAGTGTCTGTGTGTATAGTGTCTGTGTGTGTGTGTGTGTGTAGTGTTTCTCTCTGTGTGTATAATGTCTGTGTGTATGTGTGTCTATGTGTGTGTGTGTGTATGTGTATGTGTATGTCTGTGTGAAGGTTGGAAGACTAGTTGTGGGTTTGGTTCTCTCATCATGTGGGTCCCAGGGATCAAACTCAGGTTGTCAGGCTTGGGCACAAGCACCTTTACTTGCTGAGCCATCTCTTGAATTCCAGGGTAGCAGTTTTAAGCTTCTTTAAGACTTAATGCTTTTAATTTTGAGAATGTCAGTGTTAGTGCAAATGTAAGTTGTTTATGGAAGGAGATCTTTTTACAATATGTTTATTTGTGTTTGAATATGTGTGTTTATGGACTCACACATGCCTGGTACACACGCGGAGGTCAAAGGAGAGCGTTCAGGGGTCAGTTGTCTGTCTACCAGGCGGGTTCCAGGGATGAACACAAATCAGCATGCCTGGCAGCAGGCCCCTCCCCCTGAGTCGGATCACTGACACCGAGACAAGACTGTAAATCTGTGTAGTTTCCCTTCTGGAAAGACAGGAGTTAGCAGAGGCAGAACATAAACCTTAACTTATTGGGACAAGGAAAACCTGTAATTGAAGTTTTCAATCCCAATTTACTGTACTATTTTCCAGTCTTAGTGGGAACCATATGTTTTGTGTATTATGTTAATGCTTGTTACTTTTAGGATTCTAGGTAAAAAGAAAAAGCTAAACCTATTGTTGTTTGAAATGTTGGGGTACAGGTATCGCTGCAGCTACCACACAGGCCTTAGCTTAACGGACTTCTTCCACTGGGTTTCTCTTACAGCTAGTCCTCCGCGACTTGTCACTGTGGAGGAACTTCTAGAAACAGCGAAAGGAGTCACCAACATGGCTCTAGCCCACGAAATTGTCGTCAATGGAGACTTCCGGATTAACGCCGTGGAATTAGCAGAAGGCAGGTGAGTGCGTGGACTTGTTTACTGGAGCATTTCCCAGTTCTGGGAATGGCTTTTCATTCAATGCCAGTGTGTTCAAGTACATTCTTCCTTTTGTGCATCAGTGCTAAAAATATTCCTAGGTGAGGAGTGACTGTTGTGAACACGGGTCTGAAAGCCACAGATGCTCCAGGATACGAAGAAAGGGTCTGGAGCCTGAGCATCTTCCATGCCGTCTCTCTCTGTTAGAGTTTAGCCATTTCATTCTTTCCAGGGCCTTGCTTCCGTCGTCGTCGTCTCCTGTAACTGTGTCATTGTGCTGTGCTTGTTATGTATGCTTTGCCAGATTCTAAACTACGGGAAGACAAGGGAGCCAGGTGAGGTGGCCCATGCCCGTAATCCCAACACTCGGGTAGTGGGGGCAGGAGGTCACTTCAAGGTCATCCTTGACTACAGAGCAAGTTAGAAGCCAGCCAGGGCCATATGAGTCCCTATCTCAAAAACCAAAATAAAACAATAATAATCAAAGATGAAAGCAGGAGAGATGGCTCGGTAGTCAAGAGTACTCACTGCTCTCCCAAGAGGACTTGAGTTCAAGTCCACGCACCCACGGTGGGCAGTGTGCAACCACCTGTAACTCCATTCCAGGGGGATCTGTTGCCTCTGGCCTCTGTGGGAACCTGTATTCACATATATGTCACATATATGTATCATAGGAACTTGCTGAGGTCAGAGAAAATAAAATTAGCAACTCTGAATTTTCCAGTCTTTAAGAAATTTAAAATTTTATGTATATGAGTGGCTTTTCCTGCATGTATGTGTGTACGCTGTGTGCATGCCTGGTGCCCGCAGAGGTCAGAAGAGGGTGTTGGATCTTGGAACTGGAGTTATGTCTGGATGGTTGTGAGCTGCCATGTGGGTGCTGAGAAGTAAATCTACATCCTCTGCAAGAGCAACTAATGCTCTTAGCCACTGAGCCATCTCTGCGGCCTCTAGTCTGCTCTTCTTATGGCAGGCATCAGTATATGCTAGTCACTGGATTCATGTTGCCACTAAGTGATGTGAAATCTACTCTTATGTCCGGGATGTCTTTCCTTGGTTCCTATGGTTTTGAAGATTTGTTACCCTACAGCCATAGAATTTATGACTTTGAAAATTATTTAAACTCATAGACATATATGCATATATATAATATTATATTTATTTGTCTTTCTATTTTTCCTTGTTGTCTTCAGCTTGGAGAAAAGAGTAAAGGAGATTGTACATAAAGCATTCTGGGATTGCTTGAGTGTCCAGCTAAGTGAAGACCCCCCAACATATGACCATGCCATCAAACTCGTAGGAGAGATCAAAGAGGTGAGGCAGAGAATGAGTTGTGCTTAGGGATTGTTCATGCAGCCTGTGTTACTATGCCAGAAGACTCTAAAGAGATTGAGGGTCATAAAGTTACATTATTTGAAGGAATTTGGATTGAGTACTTATGATTTAGCACCACTGGCCCTTTAAAAAATTTTCAACCAAGCCGTGATCACCTGAAGGCACTACTTTTGTACAACAAAGAATACGTTCATATTACTCAGAGACAACAAAACTTACATTATGAAATATAGAGTATTTATAAATTTTTAATAGGTGTGGACACGTTCAGTTTATGTTGGCCAAAAAGTGATTGTGACTTGGGGCCAAGAAGCCATAGGTGGAAGGGCTTTTCTGCAGTGGCTTTACCACTCACTGAAGAACTAGCTGGGAGAACAGGAAGCAGTGGTTGGCTCACAGGCTTCCATAGCAACTGTCCTCTCCTTTGCTTCTCATTAATCATTTTTAGCCACACGTGGTAATACATACCCATGATCCTAGCACTTGGTTTGCTGAGGCAGAAGGGTCTCTAGCTTGTAGCCAGATTGAACCGCACAGCAAGACCCTGCCTCAAAGGACAAACACAAACCAACCCACAAACTCCCAGTTTTTTCTTGCATCCAAGCAATTGCTAGAATATGAACAAGGCTTAAATAGCTATTCTAAATGATTCATATGCATGTCTGTCTGTAGATTTGTTAGTAAGAGGCTGAAAATGTGCGCAGTGTCGTAAGAGCAGTTGGTGATCCTTTCCTTTTGAATAGTTATCAATTCTTCTGTGCACAGTAAAGATGGTGCCTAACTAAGAAACTCTGACTGAACTTAGCTGTGCTCTCTTGTAGACCCTGCTCTCTTTCTTGCTGCCTGGTCACACTAGACTAAGAGACCAGATAACCGAGGTCTTGGATCTGGAACTGATTAAACAGGAAGCAGAGAATGGGGCCCTAGACATTGCCAAGCTGGCAGAATTCATTATTGGCATGATGGGGACATTGTGTGCACCTGCTCGAGATGAGGAAGTTAAAAAGCTAAAGGACATTAAGGAGATAGTGCCTCTTTTCAGGTATGGAATGTGTCCATCACAGTACACCTGGTTGAAAGAACGCCTGCTTGCAGATTACACTACAAGTCTAGGGACTCGGTCATTTCAAAAATGTTCCTAAAACAGACATCTAAAACACAGAAATGTAGGAATTCTGCCACTCCCAGCCACTGTTTTTCCAGGGACTAAGGGGCTAAGGTAGGATCTTGAGTTCAAATCTAGTGGGGAACATAGTGAGATACTGTCTTAAAATGAATGAATGAATGAATGAATAGATGAATGAATGAAGAATAAAATAAACAAGGGAGATAGCAGTTCCAGCTGGTTGTGACCGTGATGACCAGGTTGTCCAATCTTTTGACTTTTATAAGAGAAGTCGGGAGATCTGTTTGTTTGTTCATTTTGTTTTGTTTTGAAGTTTTTTTTTTTTTTTAAGATTTACTTATTTCATTTAGATGGTTGTGAGCCACCATGTGGTTTCTGGGCATTGAGCTCAAGACCTCTGGAAGAGCAGCAGTGCTCTTAACCTCAGAGCCATTTCTCCAGCCCCCTGGTTTTTGAAAGCACTGTATGAGCAGTTTGTAAGTCAGCAGCCACCCATGGGCAGTTTCTGGTGGCCTTTGCTTCCCTGTGGGTGGCCTTAGAGAACCACCGGGACTGTTTCCAGTAGAGACGGCATGCCTCTCAGGACAAGTGGGCTGCTGTGGATTTGTGAACTGGACAGAGGAGCAGGGGGAGGGCTCCAAATGCATCCTTTCCTGTACATTGAGAGGAAGGCTGTGGTTCTGAAGGGCCATGGACCTGGGAGCACATTTGATCCTACTCCTGCTTTTGTGCAGGGCCACATCTATACCCGAGCCTTGGGTTCTTTTTTTTTTTTTCTTGATTTTTTTGAAATAGGATTTTTCTTTGTAGCCCTGGCTGTCCTGGAACTCACCTTGTAGACCAAGCTGGCCTCAAACTCACAGAGATCCAAGTGTTTCTGTCTCTTGAGTGCTGGGATTAAAGGTGTGCACCACTGTGTCCAGCAAGCCTTGGGTTCCTTTTTTTTTTTTTTTTTTAAATGTGCTTTGGTGTTTTGCCTGCATGAGGGTGCCAGATTTTCTGCAACTGGAGTTACAGACAGTTGTGAGGTGCCATGTGGGTGCTGGGAACTGAACCTGAGTCCTCAGGTTTTAACAGGCTATTAACTGAGTTAATAGCCAGTGCTCTTAACTGCTGAGCCATCTCTCCAGCCCCTGAGCCTTGGGTTCTTAACTTGGATTCTTACCTCCTGCAGGTGGGCACTTAGCTGTCCTTAGTCATGGTATAGGCCAGGCAGGATGGAAGGCACTCTCGAAGCAGGCCAGGAGTTTGTCTTTGGGTACAGAGTGGGAACTAGCAATTATACCACTGAACTAGAGCATAAAATACCTCTTAAAACACAGAGAAACGGGGACAAGAGGGAGGAAGAAGGGAGAAGGTTAATTTTTGTTCTTTATTTTGTTTGAAACAGGTCTCTCTGTGTAGTTCTGGCTTTTCTGGGACTTGATATGTAGACCAGGCTAGCCTCAAACTCACCGAGATCCTCCTGCCTATGCCTTCAGAGTGCTGGGACTAAAGGCGTGCGCCACCTCGCCTGGCTGATTTTCATTCTTTGCTTAGAAAGTGACTCCTGTTAAGCACAACCACCAAGGAGCTGCAGCTCAGGTCAAGACCCCATCCTCCTCTGCCGCCAGGAGGGCTGACCCAGAGCCAAGGAACACGCTCTGGGCTGCACAGGCAGTGTCCACCGGTGAGGAGCAGAGGATGAGGGTGAGGGGCTTCTCAGCACCTTAACATTTTGCACTTTTTTTTTTTCCAGGCAGGGTTTCTTTGTGTAGTCTTGGCTGTCCTGGATCTCGCTCTATAGACCAGGCTGGACTCAAACTCACAGAGATCCACCTGGCTCTGCCTCCTGAGTGCCAGGATTAAAGGCGTGCGCCATCACTGCCAGGCAAATTTTGCAGTCTTTCAAGCCATTAGTTAAGTGTTTGTTTTCCAAATTTGTTTCACTTTTTAGAAAAGATTGTTATTTTCTTTTTAATTATATTTATGACTGTTTGTCTGCCTGTGGGTATATGCATGTAGTGCAGATGCCTGAGGAGGCCAGAGAGCTACCCAACCTAGGTGCTGGGAACTGAACTAAGGTCCTTCCTCTGATGATTCTAGTTTGTGTCAAGTTGACATAAAACTAGCACAGCACAGCTTGACACACAAACATCACTTTTCTGTTAGAACCTTTTCTTTCTCATGTATGTGCAAAATGGCACAATAATATTAATATTGTAATGGAAAACATAAATAACTTTAAAAGTTCCATGGTCTTTACAAATTTAAACATGTTAAAAGTTCAGTCTTGGGGCTGGAGAGATGGCTCAGAGGTTAAGAGCACTGGCTGTTCTTCCAAAGGTCCTGAGTTCAATTCCCAGCACCCACATGGTGGCTCATAACCATCTGTAATGAGATCTGGTGCCCTCTTCTGGCCTGCAGGCACACATGCAGGCAGAACACTGTATACATAAATAAATCAATCTTTAAAAAAAAAAAAAAGAAAAAAGTTCAGTCTCATCAGCCAGGCAGTGGTGGTGCATTCCTTTGATCCCAGCACTCGTGAGGCAGAGTCAGGTGGATCTAAGAGTTCGAGGCCAGCCTGGTCTACAGATGAGTTCCAGGACAGCCAGAGCTACACAAAGAAACCTTGTCTTGAAAGAACAAAACAAACAAAAAAAGTTCAGTCTCTTTAAAATATCCAATCTCTAAAAATCCAAAATCTCTTTAAAAAACTCAAAGTCTCTCAACTGTGGGCTCTTACAAAATCAAAGTTAAGTTAAATGCTCTTTTGCTTCAAGAGGGAAGAACCAGGGCACAATTACAAACAGATCAAAGCAAAACCAAACTCCCACTGTGTAAATCGTTCAGTGTCCAGTATCTAGGATTCCCTCATGTTTTGGACTCCTCCAAAGGGCCTGGGCCCTTGCTCAGACTCCACCCTCTGCTACACTCACAACTTGTCTTTTAGGCTCAGGCTGGCTCCACTCCACTGCGGCTGCTATTTTTGGTGGTTGTCCCGTGGTACTGGCATCTCCAAAATCTGCTGCAACTGGGCTGCACTTTCACCAATAGTGTCTCCCGGGCTCTCTTGATGGTGCCAAGCCTCAGTTTCTCTCTGCATGACCCCTTCAACCTTTGGGCTTCCCTTCCGTTCTGGCTGCACCTTCACCAGTGGCCTCTCCTGGCCTCTCCCGGTGCCAAGCTTCAACTGCTCTCTATGACTCCTTCATGCCTTCAAAACCAGTACAACCTGGGTGACTTTTGTACATCACCAAGTTCAACTGCCAGTACAGGGACAACCTTGGCCACCTCTGGAACACAGCTTCTGTGTGCTGACTGAGGAAACACTTCCCAGAAGATGGCACCTCAGTGATGCTGGTCTCTTCTTCATCACCACCAGTTTCTTGGCTCCAGCTGACCAGCGTCAATTGTCCCAGTAAAGCAAAGGTTTTACTTCAGTGGTTCTGGTCTCTTGTTAGTCACAGCTGATTCTTCTGCCCCAGCTAACCAGAACCACAGATTGTCAACTCAAAATAGCAAACAGCCTTGATAGAGTCTTTAAGTGACTCTCAAACTTCCCTCTGGAACTTCACCAGCCAGGCCTCCATCATCTCACTGCTCTCAACATTCTTGTCTTCCAAGCTCCCATAGGAAAGGTCGCTAAGCTTTGAATACTCAATGGCTTTTCTAGCCCGAAGTTCCAAAGTCCTTCCACAATCCTCCCAAAACAACATGGTCAGGTCAGTTACAGCAATACCCCATGATCTTGGTAACAATTTGTCTTAGTTAGGGTTACTATTGCTTTGATGAAACACCATGACCAAAAAAGCAACTTGAGGAGGAAAGGGTTTATTTCACTCACACTTCCATATAAACTTCCATATAATAGTTCATCATCAAAAACAGTGAAGACAGGAACTCAAGCAGGGGCAGGGAGCTGGAAGTAGGAGCTGATGCAGAGGCCGTGGTAGAATGCTGCTCACTGGCTTGCTTCCTGTGGTGTGTTTAACCTGTTTTCTTATAGACCCAGGACCACCATCCCAGGGATGGCCCCACCCTCAAGGGGCTGAGCTCTTCCACATCAATCACTAATTAAGAAAATGCCCTACAGGCTTGCCTAAAGCCTCATCTTTGTTGTGTAATATTCCCTTACACTGTGTGAAGATGTATCACTGATTGGTTTAATAAAAAGCCAATAGCTAGGCAGGAAGTCTAGCAGGGACTTCTGGACAGAGAGCACTCTGGGAAGAAGAAAGCAGAGTCGCCAGCCAGATGCAGAAGAAACAGGATGGGCATAATGGAGATGAGGTAATGAGTGTGTAGAAGAACACAGATTAAAAACATGGGTTAATTTAAGTTATAAGAGCTAGTTAGAAACAAGCCTAAGCTAAGGCTGAGCTTTCATAATTAATAATAATTCTCCATGTCATTTTTTTTGTGAGCTGGAGACCCAAAGAAAAAAATCTATATATAAGTCTTAATAAAGGCATTTTCTTAACTGAGGCTCCCTTATCTCTGATGACTCTAGTTTGTGTCAAGTTGGCTTAAGGCTAGCCGGCACAGGTCCTCTGGAAGAGCAGGAAGTGCTCTTCACCACTGAGCCATCTACCAGTTTCCCAAATTCATTTTCTTAATCCATTTTTCTCATGATTTTCCAGATTTCTTTTGCTGCCCTTTCTAAGATGAAACACATATCTCTTTTCTGCTGTGGAACAATCCTTTTCTACACTATGAATATGTATTACTCTCATTGGTTAATAAAAAGCTGACAGGCCAGTAGCTGGGCAGGAAATTAGGCAGGAAAGCCAAACTGAGAATGATGGGAAGAAGGAGAGCGGAGTCAGAGATGCCAGCCAGCCGCCAAGCAAGCAGGACATGTAAAAAATAAGGTAACAAGCCATGAGCCATGTGGCAAAGGATAAGTAGAAATATGGGTTAATTTAAGTGTAAGAGTTAGCTAGTGGAGCTGGAGAGATGTCTCAGAGGTTAAGAGCACACTAGCTGCATTTTCAGAGGTCCTGAGTTCAATTCCCAGCAACTACATGGTGGCTCACGACCACCTATAATGAGATCGGGTGCCCTCCTTTGGTGTGCAGGCATACATGCAGACAGAACACTGTATACATAATAAATAAATAAATCTTTTTTTAAAAAAAAGTAAAAAGAGGTGGCTAGTAACAAGCCTGAGCTATTGGCCAAGCATTTATAATTTATATTCAGCTTCTGAGTCACTCATGTGGGACCTGGTGGTCAGGACAGGAAACTTCCATTTACACTTTTCCCTTAGGCTATTCTTATGTCACTATTGCCTGCTTCTAAATCTTTTCTCTTTTTTCAGGGAAATCTTTTCTGTGTTGGACCTAATGAAAGTAGACATGGCCAACTTTGCTATCACTAGCATTAGACCACACCTCATGCAGCAATCAGTTGAATATGAGAGGAAGAAGTTTCAGGAGGTGTTGGAGAAGCAGCCGAGTAAGTTAATACTCCATTGCACCTTTCATTGTTGGCTTTTGTATTCTATTTTAGCTACTGTAGCTCATTATTACCTAAAAGCCAACAACTGAGCCGGGTGCTGGCATAGCCTTTAATCCCAGCACTTGGGAGGCAGAGGCAGGCAGATCTCTGAGTCTGAGGCCAGCCTTGTATACAGAGTGAGTTCCAGGACAGCCAGGACTACACACAGAAACTCTGTATTGAAAAAACAAAAACAAAAACAGAAAAACAAACCAAAACCAAAAATACCCCCAAAAGCCAACAACTGTTTCTAATTCAGACTAGAGTAACTGGAAGAAGGAAAGCATGGGATGCTGTCAAGCATCAAAACCAAGATAATAAGAAATAAATCAACTGACAAACAAGAGCTGTGTGGGTAGACCATGAGAGTAAAAATGAAAAGAATGAAGATTACTAGATTAAATATTTTCCTCCAAGGAAAATAACCAGTTTCAGTTAAATTATATTTCAGGTCTTGACCTTAAAATCATGACAGATCTCTTTTAATTAACTTTTCTCTGCTTATGGGAACAGCAGGGAACTTCACTAACTTCTTTCTTCCATGCAGAAATCTGTTTTCACAACCAGGCAATGCCAGTTTTTACTCTCTGTTGTTGTTTGTTTGTTTTTGAGACAGGGTCTCAAAATATTATGTAGCCCTGGCTAGCCTGCAGCACTGCCTTTCTAGTACCAGGATAAAGGCATGCAGCCCCACGCCCGGCTTTAGCTTTGTCTTGGAGACCGGGTCTTGCTCTGCAGTCCAGGTTGGCCCGTGCTCTCTGTGCAGTGCAGGCTGGCCTTGAACTGGCAGTGCTCCGCCTTCGCCTCCCCAAGTGCTGGGAGGAAAGCGGCATTTTACAGCCTGGGATGACTGCGGGTAACGACTGACGGAAGAGTCTGGACGGGTTGTGATTTTAGGGTGCTGTCAGGTGCAGCCTATGACGAATTTCTTGTAGCACAGCTTTGCTGAGGAGGAGATGGAAATGGCCGTCTCTGAATAGATTGTGTTGCCTGAGCAGGTTGTTGATGTTCAGTGGCCCCCAAAGTTTAATTCAAGTGGATGCTTGGGGCCAGGGGTGGACAGAGGAGAGTAAAAGTACTGGAAGAAGACTGGCTGACACACCGTTCAGTCTGTCCCGCACCATGGAGCCTGCCAGGAGGCACCCAGGGACACGGTCACCTCATAGGCTAAAGAGCGGGATAGCGTCATGCTCAGAAGCTCAGATGCAGTGAAGGCTTCATTGCTGAAGAGGAGCCTACCTAGACTCTCTGCTCGTCAGAGTCCAGTACTTGTCCACCAGATTTCCAAAGCCTGGATGCCACAGAGAGAGGCTGTCTCTAGAAGCTAAGGCAGGGGGAGGCCACATGGCTCAGTGGTCAGGACCAAATCGAGAACTTTGTGCATTTGGGAAGAGCTGACAGCCGCTGGAACCCCAGCTGCCTGTGTGGTTTGAAGGCGGCCTCCAGCAGGGCTGCAACTCTCCCAAGAGGCCCTTTTTACTCAGAATGTTATTAGAGGGTACCTGCTGTGTTACTCAGCCTAGGAAAGCAGCGAGAGCATAATGACCACTGAAAGCCACTGAGGGCCCCACAGACAGTGCTCCCCACGCAGTGAGTACACACCAGACACCTCAGGCTGGTGGAATCCTGACTGGTATGTTAAGCCCTCAGTGTAAACCTTCGCTACACAGGGAAGTCAAGCTGGTGTCTTGTCCTGTTTGTCTGGGGGCCAGAAGTTTTACCATCCCTCAGAACTGTAGTCATCTGGGCTCCAGCCACATCGAATGCTGTGGTCAGGACTGGAGAAGAGAGGAAGAAGCCAGGGGCAAGGCCTGGCTAGTGAGCTGTCAGCCTGGGAAGCAGGTGTCCTGCATTTCTTTGTTTGTTTGTTTGTTTTTCAAGACAGAGTTTCTCTGTGTAACAGTCCTGGCTTTCCTGGAACTCACTCTGTAGACCAGGCTGGCCTCGAACTCACAGAGATCCACCTGCCTTTGCTGAGTGCTGAGATTAAAGGCATGACCACCATCTTCTACTCAGATAGACTTGTCTGAGGTCACGAAGGTAGCGATGAGCAATACTGTGATCTGGATTGAGTTCTGTGGACTCCGAAGTTCATTCTCTGTCCTGAATGTCACTGTAGGACCGCTGTTCCTTAAGGTAATTCCAAGTGTCCTGCCAGTGTCGGGGTGATGAATGCCCTGTCTCCACAGACTCCCTGGACTTTGTCACCCAGTGGCTGGAGGAGGCCTCAAATGACCTTTTGACTCAGAAGTACAAACACGCCCTGCCGGCTGGGGGCGGGGCTGCTGGCTCTGGGGATGCTGCAGAGCTGAGCCCTGCTTCTGTCCAGAATTATGCCTACCTGAAGCTTCTGAAATGGGACCACTTCCGGAGACCATTCCCCGAGGTAGGTGCTGCTGGCATTAACTATTCATACTTTGTCTCCTGCAGCTCAGCTTTTCTGAAAGAATCAGGATATTCTGATATAAATCACAGAGCAAAAGGTCGTCTTTTCATTTGAAGTTGTGATTACTTCTTTGTGAATGTTTCAGTGTACAAAATACTGGGTTCATTGTCACATTTTCATATATATTACTGCTTCATATTCGTCTGTCATCATCCCTTCTCTCTCTTCTGCTTGTCCCCTTTCTCTCCAAATAATCCCCTTCTGTATGTGTGTGTGTGTGTGTGTGTGCTCTGCATATGAGAAAATGCAGTATTGTCTTTCCCCTTCCCCGTTACTCCCTCTTGTCCCCCTCCCCCCTCTTTTTGAGGAAGGGTCTCTATGTACCCTTAGCTGCCCTGGAGCTAGCTCTGTAGACCAAACTAGCCTCCAACTCCCAGCCATCCACCTGTCTCTGCCTCCTAGTGCTGAGATCAAAGATGTGCACACCAGGCCCAGCTTCCCTGTCCTTTTAAACCCCTTCCTCCCTCAACAGTCTCCCTTTGGCTTTTATGTCTCACACACTCACACACACACACACACACACACACACTCACACACACACTCACACACACACACACACTCATACACTCACACACACACTCACACACACACACTCACACACACTCACACACACTCACTCACACACTCACACTCACACACACTCACACACACACACACCTCAATGTAGATTGTGCCCATGAGAGAAGAGTGTGCTTATTTTTGAGTCTCTTTCTGTTGAGATACACAGAGAGATGGTCTTACTGTGTAGCCCAGGGTGGCCTAGAATTCACTATGTAGTCCAGGCTGTATTTAAACTCACAATGATCTACCTGCTGATGCTTCCTGAATGCTGGGATTACAGGTGTGAGCCACATGCCAGGCTAATTTTATTCTTTATGGCTGAATGAAATGCCCCTGTGTGTATGAAACACATTTTCTTTATTCCCTCCTCTGCTGATGGGCATCTAGGCTGATTCTATATTTTGGTCATTGTGAGTGATGCTATATTGATCATGGATATAATTCCTCCTTAGCTTGTACCATTCAGTGGTTTCTTATGGATGTCTAGGGGGCCAGCCTCGAGGCAGCTCAGGGCTCAAAGGGAATCCACAGCATCTGTGTGTACTAGACTTTTATCTGAGGGGTGAGGGAAAAGACACTCACTCTCTTGCTGGTTTCCTTCAGCCCTTTCCTTTGTTCTTCCTTTGCGTTCTCTAGTCTTTGTTTTCCTGTGATTCCTGCTCTCATTCCTGATGTTTTCCTTCTAACCCACGTTTGCTGTATTTAGCTCTCTCTCTGTTATTTCCCTTACAGCTTACATACCCAGCAATCTTTCAGGCAATATATAAATTAGAATGTGGTTACGTTCTGTTTTTCAAGTGAATGAATACAAGTAAAAAACAGCATGTTTTCCATATCCCTTATATGATTAAACATTTTACATATCATAGGTGAAAAACAAATTATCCCAAGAACCCACATACATTCGTACCCAAGCAGCTTGTTACAGATTAACTGTGTGGGCGAGCAAGGTTCTTCTCAGTCAGGTCTTTTACTGGCAGGCTGTGTCTTGTGGTTACAAAGAAAGGGCCAATTACTTTATTACTTATCTTGAAAGGCAATCTTCTAAGGAATCTTAAGGGAATCACAGACCTACATTTTGATACACCTGGGTTCTTCAACGTGAGAGGCAGTCCACCTTCAGGTGGCTTCCTGTGGGCATCAGTTCTGTTCCGTCTGTCATTTTTTATTGTTTCCTTTATCTCCTCACCTGAGGTGATGGTTGTTACTGTTCGTTTGTTGTTCTGAGACAGGGTCTCACTGTGCATCCCAGGGTGGCCTTAGACTCCTAGTAATTCTCCCGACTCAGCCTTCTGAGTGTGTTGGTGGGTGGGTGGAGGGGTGGGGTTTGTAGGCTGAGCCACCGTACCCAGCCTGCCCAGCGCTTGAGTCTCCTTTGGGCTGTGTGTACCAAGGTGAATAATTATAGCTCTGCTTCAAGGGGTTCCTCCCCTCTGTCGGCACGGTGACTTCCTGGTTTGTGGGGGGAAAGATGGGGTCTCAGGACTTGGATGCTTCCCTTTTAAATCTGGGACACATGGGAAGGCGTTGGCCACTCTAGCTCCATCTTCTTACCCTTCCCTTCCTACCGCTGTACCTTCTACGGAGATTGTGGCTCGCAGCCACTCCCCTGCTCACCGGCTTTCTTCATCTTTCAAGCACCTGTACAAAAGGAAGCCCCTTCAGCATAGCCTGAAAGAGTAAAGGAGACTTGCCTGAGGTCACGCCGCTGTGAAAGAGTCGAGTCTGGAGTTATCTCCAGGCTTGCCTCAGCTGATGCTTAGAGCTCCATCAGCTCTGAAAGGAGTCCGGGAAATCTGAAGGGCGCCACAGGACAGGTGGAGGTGTGGCGCCACTGCCCTCTGCTGGCCAGCTTGAGTCTCTGCTCGGCAGTGACGTGTCTATTCATTGCAGACCGTTTTGATGGACCAGTCTCGGTTCCAAGAACTCCAGTTGCAGCTGGAGCAGCTGGTCATCCTGGGGTCTGTGCTGCTCGTCACACTCAGCACCGCCGCACCTGGGATTTCTGGCCACGCTGACTTTGCTGAGAAACTCAAGATGACGGTGAAGAGTCTGCTAATGGACATGCGTCTGCCGTAAGTGGCTGGGGCCCTACAGTGGATGGAATTGTGGTGTACCATGGGAGGTTCCCAGTGTAAGGCCTTTAGGAGCATAGAAAAGACTTTACCTCCCTGCAGTTTAGGCATGGCTGTCATGTCCAAGTTAAGGGAACTGAAAACTTAACAAGGCTCTAAGACTGTGGTTTTCAAATGTCTGCTCAGGGTCCACAATGAGTGATTCAGTTTCGACCGTGCCCAGTACACTAACGCACGTGGAACTGCAATAGACACCCCTCCCAGGTGGGACTTACCCTATGTTTAACCTCTTTTTTCTAACCTAGTCTTACTTACCAATCAACCAACGAAACACCCCAGTGCCTTCCATTACCGAATTGCTTTCATGACCAACTAGCTGAAATCCACCAATGTAACCTGTGCCTTGGCCCCCAGGACAGCCAGTTGCTCCAGCTGTGGCTCTTGGGTGAGAAAGATCACAGAAGAAAGAAGCTTCGCCCGTCCAGGGAGCACCCATAACATTATCTCCCTGCCCTTTGCACATGCCTCATAGACATCTTGGGCCTGCCACCAGTGTGTCATTTTATCACGTATCAAACCTCACATTGTGAAGTCTCTAGCAGCTGCTGCCTCCATACAGCCAGGGCATGGCTCCCATGATTCATGGCACATAGGGTGGGTCTGAATAGTTTCAGTAAGGCCTGTGTCTGACAAGGCCCCATACACCCCCACCCTGACCTTCTCATCTGTCTAAGTCATGGTTTCTACTGTGGGAAGAGACACCATGACCGTGGCAATTCTTATAAAGGAAAGCATTTAGTTGGGGCTGCCTTACAGTTCCGAGGTTTAGTCCATTGTCATCATGGGGTTGGGGGAAGCATGGCAGCATGCAGGCAGACATGGTGCTGTAGAAGGAGCCAAAAGTTCTACATCTGAATCCATAGACAGCAGGAATAGGGGGAGCCACTAGGTCTGGCTTGAGCATTTGAGACCTCAAAGCCCACCCCCAATGACACACTTCCTCCAACAAGGCCACACCTCCTCCAACATGGCCACATCTCCTAATGCCACTCCTTAAGCGTTCAAATAAGAGTCTATGGAGGCCATTCTTTGTTGTTTGTTTTTGTTTTTTGAGACAGGGTTTCTCTGTGTAAAAGCCCTGGCTGTCTTGGAACTCTGTAGACCAGGCTGGCCTCAAACTCACTGAGGAGATCGGCCTGCCTCTACCTCCTGAGTGTTGGGATTAAAGGTGTGCGCCACCGCCGCTTGGCTGACCATGACATCATCCTTACAAAAGGATTGTACTGCTGAGTTTGTACAGTAGGTGGGTGTGGCCAGTGCCATCTGGGCCATACTTGCACACTGTGACAAGTGGTTGACTCAGCCAAAGACGCTGCTGACCTGAGGCCCGTGCTGATGCTATTGCCCAGGTTCAGCCTTTGGCCGTCCCCTCCGTTTCCTGCTGGTGCAGACTTCCTGGGAGCCCTGGCTGCTTGGCTGTGCGGAGTAGCACCAGCAGTGTGAGTCCTAGGCCTTGCCCCGTACTTCCCAGAAGTGCTATAGTACAGAGGCTCTAGACCCAGA
>CABHPQ010001981.1:21826-42652 GCA_902168405.1 Peromyscus aztecus
CCCCGTACTTCCCAGAAGTGCTATAGTACAGAGGCTCTAGACCCAGAAGACTGAGTCCTGGGCCTTGCCCCCGTACTTCCCAGAAGTGCTATAGTACAGAGGCTCTAGACCCAGAAGACTGTTGCTTTGCAGTCACACAGAGTGAACAGCCACTAAAGAGCAACTGTGAGTGAAACAGCTGAAAAGAAGACATTCTCATGGGGCCCTCCCAGCAGGATTCTGTCTCACGGCTCTTCCCATGGGATCAAGGATATTCCTTTTCTCTTTTGGATTGTCTTCTTCTAAAAATATCTAATGTAAGCTGGTCATGGTGGCGAATACTTGTGATCCCAGCACCTGAAAGGTAAAACAGGAGGACCAGGAATTCATGGCTAGCCTCAGCTACCTGAGATCCTGCCTCAAAAACCAAAACAAAACAGAGCAGCTGCAGAGGGTTGGGGATATACCGCAGTAGGCAAAGTGCTTACCATGAATGAGGTTTGGGGCTTGATCTCCAGCATGGTAAAAAGAAACGAAGAAACAAAGGAGTACTCAATGAAAAGGGTTTTATCCCCCCACACACACTCTTGTCCCATAGCTACCAAATTTCTGGTTTCTATGTGTTCCTCTGGAGGTGTTTGAAGATAGAAGTTAGTCCCAAGGTTACTCTGGCATGAGCGAGACATTGTGCCCTGAGGCCTGGGGATGTAGCTCTGTTGATGAGTGCATGCCTAACATGTATGTGTGTAACATGCATGGAGCCCTCATCCTCAGGTTTTATAGATCTGGTATGGTAGCACACAGCTCTAATCCCAGCACTTGAGAAGTAGAGGCAGGCGCATCCAAAGTTCAAGGTTATCCTCAGCTACATAGTGAGTTGTAGACCAGCCTGAGCTACATGAGACCCTCTCAAACAAAAAAACCCATCTTGGTATGATACACAGGGATGCACAGCCTAAGTGGTGAGGGAGCAGGGAAGAAAGCCACAAGTCCCCACAAAACTCAGTGCGGGACAGGGCATGTGATGGGCACTTTGTACTCCTGAGGCCTTTGTTCCGGCTCCCTCTCCCTTCTCTGTTCTAGTTCCTTCCATCTGGAGGATGCTCTGACTTCCATTGGGGAGAAGGTGTGCCTGGAGGTGAGCAGCTGTCTCTCCCTGTGTGGATCATCCCCATTCTCCATCAACAAGGAGACTGTCCTCAAGGGCCAGGTTCAGGCCCTGGCCAGTCCTGACGACCCCATTCGCAGGATTGTGGGTATGTTTGGGGAACAGTCTCTCAGAGGGTGTCTTAGTTACTTTCTGTTACTTGGAGAGAAGAGGATTTAGTTCATCTTAGAATTGTCAGGTCACACTCCATTACGGAGGGAAGTCAGGACAGGAACTTGAGGCAGGGACTGAAGTAAAAGCCATGGAGGAATGTTGTGTATTGGCTTGCTCAGCCTGCTTTCTTATATAGCTCAAGAAGGCCTTTCAGGGTGGCACCACTCACAGTTTGCTGGGGTATCCCACATCAGTCATTAATCACTAAAATGGCCAGGTGTGGGGGTGCGCCTTTAATCCTAGTACTTGGGAAGCAGAGGCAAGTGATCTCTGAGTTTGAGACTAGCTTGGGACAGAGACGCAGGACAGCCAGGACTGCACAGGGAAACCCTGTCTTGATGAGAGAGAGCGAGAGAGAGAGAGCGAGAGAGAGAGAGAGAGAGAGAGAGAGAGAGAGCGCGAGAGCGAGAGCGAGAGCGAGAGAGATAGAAAGAGAAGGAAAGGAAAGCAAATGCCCCCAGACCTGCTTGCAGGCAATCTGATAGAGACATTTTCTCAGTTGAGGCTCCTCTTCCAAGACCTTAGTTTGTATTGACAGAAAAAGAAAAAAAAAAAAAAAAGTAACCAGGAGAGAGGGGCTGGAGGACAAGCCCTCAAAAGAAAACTGAGAGGGCTGGGCATATGGTATAGGCCTTTAACTCAGCACTCAGGAGATAGAGGCAAGAGGAGCTTTGTGAGTTCAAGGCCAGCCTGGTCTACATAGTAAGCCAGAGCCCCATAGTGAGACCCTGTCTCAAAACAACCAATGACAGCGACAGCAACAGTCTGAGAGGGTTGATGGCCCATGAGTGGTTCTGAGTAGTTCATCACCAGTGTGAGCGGCTGACCAAGAGGACAGGCAAGGACAGAAGCCACGGTTATCTCGAAGTTCTGACTTCAGTGTCACAGGCCTCGACTCAGATCCTTGTTACTAAGGAATATTCCATACAAAATGAATAATGTGGATTTTTAAAAACTAAGACCGTTCTTTTCAAGCCTGCTTTACCCCAGCCCTGCATTAGCCACAGTTTAACCTGTGGGTCATTGAGGAGGAGACGTCTGCAAATCATAGAGATCTGTACTCAACCAGGGAAGGCCTTTGAACAGCCCGAAGCCTCCATGCTGCTCAGGTCTCACCACATCATGTGCTTCCTGATAGCAGTGCCAGTTGGAGACACAGTCCTGGCGGCAGTGACACAAGACCTCTGCAGGCTCTCTTTGGGGCCACCAACCAGCTCCCAACAAAGACACGGAGACTTACTGTCAGTTACGGGTTCTCAGTCTTGTCTTAGGCTTGTCCCGCTAGCTCTTATAACTTAATTTAACCTGGTTCTCCTCATCTACCTTTTGCCTCAGGGCTTTTTACTTGTCTTTCCTTCTGTATGTCCTACTCCATGTCTGTCTGTCTAGTGGCTGCCTGACTGGCTGGTCCCCGGTGTCTCCCTCTCCTTCTCCCTCATTCTCTCTCCATTCCCTCGAGCCTAGATTCCTCCTCCTCCTCCTCCTTATTTTCTCTGCCCACCAGCCCCGCCTATCCCTCTAATGTCTAGCTATTGGCCATTCAGCTTTTGATTAGACCAATCAGGTGCCTTAGGCATGCCGGCAAAGGAACACATCTTTATATTATTAAACAAATGGGGCATAAACAAATGTAACACATCTTTGCCTAGTTATAGTAATATTCCACAGCAGCTGGGCTTCCAGCTCTGGGAACCTCAGGAGAACCAGATCCCTTTAGGAATGGAGAGGTGTAGGACCCAGCTGTCAGTGTGCTTTTTGTTTGTGGGTTCAAAGGTACCAGTTTGTACTTGAGAATGTACCCCAGTTCAGAAGGCAAGGCAGGCAGTTTGAAAAATTTATGTCTCTAGAATGGCTAAAAAGTATCAACGAGATGACTTCTGTGGTCTTCCACTGTGAGCATCAAAGAAGGAAGCCTGTGCTGAGCCATGAAAGACAGAGCGTGAGGTAGCGGGACAGGACTCCTCCTCCTCCATCCCTCCTCTCTTCCTTCTCTTTCCTTCTGGCCTTTTCAGTTATGGAAATTGAACTCAGGGCCATGTACTCCACCATGGAGGTGCACATTCAACCCTCTTTCCTTTTTCCGAACAATTTTTCTGAGATTCTGTTTGTTTATTGAGACAAGGTCTCTGTAGGTCTGGCTGGCCTTTAACTCACGGAGATCCATCTACCTCTGCTGGTATTCAAGGCATGTGCTGCCATGCTCAGCCTAGATTTATGTGTGTGTGTGTGTGTGTGTGTGTGTGTGTGTGTGTGTGTGTTCAGAGGCCAGTGCTGTTAGGGCAAGCCATCTCTCCAGCCCCAGATTCGAACTTGTTCCTGCTTTACTTTTCTTTCTTTGTGCATGTGTGCCCTGTGGCCATGGCCAGTGTTAGCCTCAGTGTCCTGCTCCTCTGAGAGCAGAGCAGGCCAATGCTGCAGACTCCCTGTGTGCATATATGTGTTCTTCCCCGCTGAACTGCAAAGTTCTGCAAATCTGAGCTGGGGTGACTAGGAAAGGCCTCCCCCAGAAGGTGATGACTAAAGTAACTGACACCGAATTGGACACATATTATGTCACCCTGAAGGAGACACCCCTAATCACTCTTCTTTCCACCACAGAGTCCCGAGTTTTTACCTTCTTGGAGACATACCTTGCCTCTGGCCATCAGAAGCTGTTGCCTACAGTGCCAGGGGGATTGGGTCCCATTCAGAAAGAGCTGGAAGAAGTTGCAGTGAAATTTGTGCGCCTGGTCAACTATAACAAGATGGTGTTCTGCCCTTACTATGACGTAATCCTCAGTAAGCTCCTCCTCCGCTCCTGAGGCGCACAGCTGCTCAGAACCCCGCTCTCGCAGTGCCGTTGCTGTGGAGAATGGCATGTGGTACACTCCTGTTGAATAGCGCTGGTTCCAAAGGGAAGACTGTCCTGTGTCGCTGTTGAAAAGACTCGCTGAAGAATGCACTGAGTTCTGTTTTGAGGACTGTGTTTACGAGTGCAAGTTTACAAGCTCAGGAAGCCTTCGTTCTCTTGAGTTTCCAGGTCGCACTTAGCTCTCATCAGTTGGCTGCCGCTGTCTGCTCCTGCTGCATCAGGTTGGAGGAGCCGGTTCTCCCAGGAGTCTGGGGCCTTTCTCTCCTGTGGGCCATTCTTTCTCAGCTACTCCGTGCGGCAGTCGTAAGCCATGACTTGTTCCGTTGCCCTTCACAGCCTTCCTCCCACTCCTCTTCCTGTGAGTGGGGTTTTTTCTTTTTTCAAGACAAAGTTTCTCCATGTAGCCCTGACTGTCCTGGAACTCGCTCTGTAGTCCTGGCCGGCCTAAACTCACAGAGATCCCCCTGCCTCAGCCTCCTGAGTGCTGGGATTAAAGGCACGTGCCACTAACGCCCGGCCCCTGCTGGTGTTTTGTGATGAGGCCATCTATATCCTTACAGTGGCCACCCCACTCCTCTCCACCTCTATCCATTTATTGCTTCTGGGTCCAGCCCAGCCAGCGTTCAGAGCCCTTTAGTTCTACAGCAGAGTTACTTGATAATTTACTTTGTCTTATTTTTTATTATCATTATTATTTTTGAAACAGCATCTCTCTCTCTCTATACCTCTGGCTGGCCTGGAACTTGTTTTGTAGGACAAGTGGACTCAGACTTGCGTCAACCCTCCTGCCTCTGCTTCACACGTGCTGGGATTACAGGCTTCTGCCGCCATACCTGCGGGAGAGACCTTGATTTGTAAATTTTATTTGTTGGCTTGGGATGTAGTACACTGGTTACCGGTTGCCTAGCATGGACAAGGCTCTGGTATGGATCTCTTGCATTTAAACAATGAAAGGTGTACACACACACACACACACACACACAGAGCAGGCATTGAGAAGCCATAAGCCCTTGTTACTTCAGCTACTTGAAAGGTAGGAGGATTGTTTGTGCCCAGGAACTCAGGAGCAGCCTGGGTAATAAAGAACCCACCTTAAAAGAACAAGGACAGAAATATTGTTCTTTCTACAGAAGTGTTCCTGAACCAGGATGGCAGCAGCTGAGGCTTATGGAGCCCGGCATGGTGACATGTGCCTGAAATCTTAGCTCTAGGGAGGCCGAGGCAACGGAATTGCAAGTTGAACTTGCTAAGCTGGATTACATAGTGAGAGCCTCCTTCAAAAGCAAGACAACATGCTGGGCAGTGGTGGTGCACACCTTTAATCCCAGCACTCAGGAGGCAAAGGCAGGTGGATCTCTGTGAGTTCAAGGCCAGCCTGGTCTACAGAATGAGTTCCAGGACAGCCAGAGCTACACAGAAAAACACTGTCTCAAAAAACAGAAAAATGACCACACTTACTAAAGAAATGAAATCCTTTTACTTTTAATCCTTAAAAGATAGATGTATATAGTTTAGTATAACAGGAAAGAAGAGAATAATCCACTGTGATGAATACACAAATGTGCTGATGGAATTCTAATTCAGAAATTACATTTAAGTATTTCAGATAAAATAGCCCACCCTTACTAATCTAGATAAGGAAGAAAATTCCCCAGTGTTTGAGCAGAATTCTTAAGGAATTTGAGTGACCAGAATTCCCGACATTCCATATGACCATGAGAGTGCTTTGGATGTGGTACAGATGATCTGTTAAAGAAAAAAAAAAAGTAAGCCAGACAATGATGGCATACTCATTTAATCCCAGCACTCGGGAAGCAGAGGCAGGCGGATCTCTGTGAGTTTGAGGCCAGCCTGGGCTACAGAGCGAGATCCAGGACAGACTCCAAGTTACACAGAGAGACTGTCTGGGGCAGGGGAGTGTATGCACTACTGTGTGTATTTTAGACTGGAACATCACAGTAGGAGCAGAGCCATGAAGTTGGAGTGATCTCCAGTCAGATTCCCTGGGCATCAGACAAAAGGAACATGCACTCTGAAAACTATCCAGTGATGACAGGTCAGAGGACATAGTGAACCTAGCCTGGGGGAGTACACCTGAAATCCCAATACTCCAGGGGCTGAGGCAGAAGCCTAGCCTGGGGTATAGAGCAAGACCCCACCTGAAAAAGAAAAAGAATGGCTGTATTGAGGATGATTTCTCCAAATACATGCTACAAACTACTCTAATGCTGATTTTTGTTTCTAAGTAAAATAATGTGCTGATGCACGCCTTTAATCCTAGCCTCCAGAGGCAGGAGAAGGTGGAGCTCCATGAGGTCAAGGCCAGGCTGGTCTACATAGTGATTTTCCAGGCTATCGAGGGATGCATAGTGAGACCTGTCTCAAAAATAAATAATAAAAGTATGCTATATTACGTGCTCAGATTATTATTTCCGTGTAGCCCTGGCTGCCCTAGAACTCCCTATGTAGACCAGGCTAGCCTGGAACTCAGAAATTTTCCTCCCTCTGCCTGGAGGCATGTGCCACCACACCTGACTAGTAAGTCATTAAAGTTTAGCCAGATGTGTCTGCAAACACCTGAAATACCAGCACCTAGGAGGTGGAGGCAAGAGGGTTAGGAGTTCAAGGCCAGCCTTGGCTATTAGCACATCTGAAGCCAGTTGTGCTAAATGAGACCCTTTCTCAAAATACAAAAGAAAACAAAGTGTTACCATTAGGCTTCAGGACAGATTGTCTGGAAGAGGAATTAGAGCCCTGGAGGTGTAGATCAGTGGTAAAGAGCTTGACTAGCATGTTAAAGATGAACCTTGATCCTTGGTACCAGATCCCAAACCGTTTAGTAGTAACAGACTTCTGGACAAGAGCAGAGACTTGGAAGCTACTGAAAATGGCTCTGCAATCGTTTCTGTGTGACGCGGGTCAGAGGCCCCATTTCAGTCTGAGTAGTTGTTTGCTCTGAGCCTTCTGCTCAAGGCTGTGTGGTAGTCGTGTTTGTAGGAGAGTTAAATAGACTTTAGGGTGTGCTGTGGGGTAGGCATGCCAGGTGGAAGTATCAGAGCCAGCACTATTAGAACATGTCTTGCTTTGGGTGTTTGAGATGGGTGTTGAGATGCAGGTGTTCTGCCTGCATGTAATTCTGTGCACCAGGTAAGCAGTGCCTGAAATACCAGAAGAGAGCATCAGATCCCCTGGAACTGGAGTCAGTTGTTAGCTGCTTTGTGGGTGCTGGGAATCGAACCCAGGTCCACTGGAAGAGCAGCCAGTACTCAGTAAACACTGAGCCATCTCTCTAGTCTAGTCCCAGGATTTATACAAAGGGCTTGGATCTGCTTGTATGAACTCAGGCAGAAATGATAAGATCATTATTAAAGGGACTTCTAATCTATAGTGATATGGCAAATTGGAAAAAAAAAAAAGGCTGGACTGAATGTAATTGTCTGTCATCTCAGCATTTGGGTAGCTGAGAGAGACATGAGGATTAAAAGTTTGATATTAGGCCGGGCGGTGGTGGTGCGACACCTTTAATCCCAGCACTCGGGAGACAGAGCCAGGGGGATCTTTGTGAGTTCAAGGCCAGCCTGGTCTACAGAGCGAGATCCAGGACTGGCACCAAAACTACACGGAGAAACCCTGTCTCGAAAAACAAAAAGAAGAAAAAAAGGAAGTTTGATACTGGGGGTTGGGGAGGGAGGGAGAGAGAGAGGGAGAGAAAGAGAGAGAGAGAATCAAATGTACCCTCTTGTCTCAGGCTCCTGGTCACTCTAACGAGGCAGGCTGGCTGCATTTTAGATGAGAGCACTTTAAAAGAACAGCTCATCTCTTAGGGTGTGTTCAATGAGGCCAGAGGAAGGTTTGGGGAGAGCTCACTGGCGTCTGTGCTGTTGAGGCTGAGACGCCCGCCCCTTACCTGGATGCAGCACTGTTGGCTGCTTCATCCTGTTTGGAACTTTTACTCCCTCCCAGGAGGAGGAGCAGAGCCTCCCTCCCCTCTGATGCAGAAAATGCAGTCACCACTTCACAGAGCTGTTGTGTGATATTTTGTGTTCTTACAAATAAAACTTGTCTGGAGATCAGAAGATGGAGCTGGCCACTAGTTAACCATAGAGGTCAGGTGGTGGTGGTCCACGCCTTTAATCCCAGGGGAGGCAGAGAGGAAGTGATGAGGTGGGTCCCTTTTGGTTTGAGAGTCCGGAGAGGTAAGAAGTCACTAGTGGCCGCTCCTCTGCTTCTCTGATCTTTCAGCCTAACACCCCGATATTTGACTCCTGGTTTTTATTGATAAGACTAATTAGGTTCATGCTTCACATAGCGTTCTTCTAAATCCCTAAAATGCCCCTAAGAGTTAACACTTTCCCCATCCTGGTTCCTAAACTGGTGGAGTTGAGACTGGGCAACTTGACATTTTGATGCATAAATAAAGACCTTTATGGACTCTTAGCTCAGCACTTGTGTATTTTTGGAGTTTTTTTGGGAACAAAAGAGATGTGGTTCATGGCCATGGTATTCATGGAATCATTTGTTGCTTTGTGAAAGTAATTTACCTAATTTTCTTTCTGAGCTTCTCATAGGATTAACAGTGAGAGCCAGAAAAAAAATCCACTTAGGTCATTTACTCAAACATTATTCAACATTTACTGTGGGTTGTATTATGTGGTAGAATGCTCCTCTAGCAGCATGAAGCCCTGGGCCCCAGCCACACACACATGCATGCATGCACACACGCACGCACGCACGCACGCACGCACGCACGCACGCACGCACTTCTCCAGCAGATGGTCATTTATTTAATCATTCACCAGTTATTTGTAGGTTCTATGACGTAGCTCAGTGGTAGAATGCTTCTTGAGCAGCATAAGGCCCTCATCCTTAAAAGCTTCGTGATAATTGGATTTCACTTAATTCCCTAACAGATTTATGGAGATGTGTCTTTTTGTGAGACTGCTGTTTAGTTGGTGCTTCAACCACAGCTGGGCAGAAGCGGGCACAGTCGGCACCACCCAGCCTTTTAGAGCTGATAGTCATGAATAGCAAGGGCAGTAGCTGCAGCCTCCTTGGCTCTCACTTGGGTGGAAAGGTGAGTGGATTTTCAGTCAGGTGTTTTTTTTGTTTGTTTGTTTGTTTTTTTGCTAAATTTGAAGCAGCAGATGGGATTCTCTAGCTACGCAACTGTAAATGGAGGCTTTTTTCTCTCCTGCCTCATGCCACTGCCATTACCAAATAATCACTCAGGCTTATATTAATTATAAATGTTTGGCCAATGGCTCAGGCTTATTACTAGTTAACTCTTACATTTAAATTAACTCATTTCTTTTCTATACTTTGCCATGTGGTTCCTGGCTTGTTACCTCATTTTCTACACATCCTGCTTCCTTGGCGACTGACTGGCATCTGCCCTGACTCCACCTGTCATCACCAGTTTGATTGTATGCCTAACCTTATTCTGCCTGACTATTGGCCAAAACAGCTTTATTTATCAACCAATGAGAGCAACACATATTCACAGCATACAGAAAGACCACCGCACAGCACACACAACCCAATATAAACACATTTCAGGTAATGAACCATACTGATATGATACATTGTAACTGATTAGCTTTGTTAAGTGAGCGAGGTGTGTAATGGAGCACACTTTTAATCCCAGGTGTAATGGAGAGGTGGAGGCAGAGGAATCTCTTCGAGTTCAAGTCCAGATTGATCTACAGAGAGTTCCTGTCCAGCCAGGGCCACATAGTGAGAAAAAAAAATCAGGAATCTGTTCTCGGTTATATACTAACTTGTCAAATCCCCTATTTCCACCTTGAGAATGAAGCAACAACCATGGTCATTTGCTCTCTTCCACCCTGACGATCTGTATTCTTCAGGAGAACCTGAAGAATAAGGGAAGCAGAGAAGCCACCAGTCCTCTCCTACCTGCTCCGTTCCTTCTTCCAAAAGGGGTCGAGATCCCTCTCCCCGCTGCCTTACTACTTCCTGTCCTAGCTTTCCTCAGTCCTCCAAAACCTCTGTGGTCAATTTTGATCAGCTAGTGGCTAGCTCTGCCCTCCTCTGCCCTCCGATTCCAAGCAAGCTTTATTTGTCAGAACATGATCAAAATATCACACAACATTTGGGTCTTTTTCATGTGGTTGTCTTCTCCCTTAGGCCTCAGTATTTCCATCTATAAAATGGGAATCCTGCCGATGCTGTTGCTGTGGGGACTGAGTTGGATAATGGGTATTAGAGTGCTTTGTGGATGAGAAGGGCCTATAAATTTCTTCATTGTCAGCAAAGGACAGTAAGTAGCCTCTTCCTTTAGGTATACTTCTGCTTAGTACCAAGATTCAATGGGATCCAGACTTCTTTAGTTGTGCACATTTTATTTACAGGCCTCTAGGGCAGGCTTCCTTCCTGAGCCTGCCTTAGGACTGGCATTTACTTCCACCATCTCTGGTAGTGAACGCCAGGCTTTCTCCACTTCCAGACAACCATCTCTAGCTGTGGGATTCTGCCCATCCCCACTCTTCTGTGAATGAGTAATGCGGGAAGGAACAGATGGGCGGGTGATGCTGACTGATGCTGGGCTCGAGCCTCACGTACAAAGGCACTCGTCTCCCAGTCCACCTACACCAGTGTCTGCGGCTGCACACCAGGCTTTGCATTCTGAGTTTTCTTGGTCAGTTTTCACAGCAATGTCATGGTCAGGGTGAGGGGATAATCTTGAAGTTTAATAACCTCTAAGCTGTATTTATTATCTATTAAATTTACTTCTTAGGGCTAGAGTTGGCTCAGCAGTTAAGAGCACTTGTTCTTTGCAAAAGACCCCGGTTTGGGGTTCCCAGCACCCACATGGCAGCTCACACCATCCATAATTCCTGTTCTGGGAGACCTGACCTCTGTGGGCTCCAAGTATGCACATACACACATGCAGGCAAAGCATTCATACACAAAAGTAAATGTAAAAATTGTTTTCACTAGTACCTTCAGAAATAGATGGTTCTAGAAATAAATCTCAGGAACTTTAATAATGCCCTCGTGTAGGTTTTCTGTTACACCTGTCTTCAGTGTATGGCCCTCTGACCTCAAGAACCAGGACTAATCTGTAGGCCTGTCATGATGGTATCACTTGATTTTTGTAAGATGTGTCCAGTGTTAACAGCAATCAGGTTTCACTTCCTTTAAACCTAACCATTTTTAGGTCTCCGTTTTGTTTTACTATTTTGTACGTATGGGTATTTTGCCTGTACATCTCTGCACCATGTGCATGTAGTCCTGCAGAGGCCAGAAGGCACTGGATCCTCTAGAACTGGAGTTACAGATGGTCATTGTGAGCCATCATGTGGGTGCTGGGAATTAAACCTAGGTCCTCTTCAAGAGAAGCCAGTGAGTGAACCTGTCTCCTGCCCACAGGTCTTTCTGTTTGGGGTCTCACTATTGTAACCCTGTCTGGTGTTGAACTCACAGAAGTCCTGCCTCCCAAGTGCTGGGATCAAAGGTGTGTGCCACCATGCCCAGCTTCTGCCTTTGTTATCTGAAGCACTGTTGGCAAGCTCAAAACAGAACTGTGGCAAGTGCTCAGACTAGGGATATTTTACAAATTACAGTTGCTTTAAAAAAATATTTCTGCCGGGCAGTGGTGATGCACGACTTTAATCCCAGCACTCAGGAGGCAGAGCTAGATGGATCTCTGTGAGTTTGAGGCCAGCCTGGGCTACAGAGTGAGTTCCAGGAAAGGCGCAAAGCTACACAGGGAAACCCTGTCTTGAAAAACCAAAAAAAAAAAAAAAAAAAAAAACAATTTCTATGTGCACACGCATGTGTGCCTGAGTGCATGTATGTGCACCACATGTTTGCAGTAGCCCGCGAGGGTAAGAAGAGGCATCAGATCCCCTAGAACTTGGTTGTGAACCTCTGCATGGGTGCTGGGATTCAAACCTGGGTCCTTTACAAGAGCAGCCAGTGTTCTTACCCACTGAGCTGTTTGTAGCTCCAACAGTTGGCCTTGAACTCCGGGCTTTGGCTATCTTCCAGCTGGGGCCTCCCAAACATCTGGAAGTGCAGGCATAAACACCATACACCACTCTGCCTGCCTTCTTCTAGTAGCTCTGGTGCTTGGTGAGCTGACATCTGCACTGAAGACTGAAGATTTATTTCATAACATGGTACTTTTGTTTGAAACTCTTAAAGTTTATGAGGCGGGAGAGATAGCTCAGTGGTGAGAGCATGGGCTGCTCTTGCAGAGGACCCAGGTTCAGTTCCCAGCACCTACACAGTGCCTCACAACTGTCCTTAACTCCAGCTCCAGGGATACAGCGTCCTCTGGCCTCTCAGACACCAGGCACACGTCAGACATACAGATATGAGAAAGCACATCACTCCTACACATAAAATAAACCTAAAATATAAAAAAAAATGTACCAATCTCTTCAAAGCTAACCCCGACACTGGAAGCTACCGCTCTAAATGAGGTTTGCTTTAGGGTAGAAATAGTTAATCCTAGGCAGATTTAATTTTTGTGTATCTGTATCTACATGTGTACACGAGTGTCATCGGAGACCAGAAGGTATGGAGTTATGGGTGGTTATGGGTGCTGGAAACTGAACTTGGAGCCTCTGGAAAAGCAGTCTGTACTCTTAACCACTGAGCTACCTCTCCAGCCTCAGAAATACCTTTTTAAAACAGAATCAGTGAACTCTCAGCATTTACATCCTAACCAGTCCAGTAGAAAAGCTGCAAAAGTAGGTTTTGGTCTTTTGGTGAGAGTTATTATCCTGCAGCTTGGTCTAACATGGAGCCACTGTGTAGGCCAGGCTGACCTCACACTCTGGAAATCCTCTAGCCTCAGCCTCTTGTGGGATGACAGAGGTTTTATTTATGTTTTTGTTTCACATTTTTTTTCTAGTCTTACTTTGCTAGGTTTGGCAATACATTAGTGACATCTTATTTCAAGTACGGTAGTAAAAGAAACAGTTTGAAGCTGAGTTTTTTGTTTGTTTGGTTTTGGTTTTGGTTTTTGAGACAGGGTTTCTCTGTGTAGTTTTGGAGCCTGTCCTGGATCTCACTCTGTAGACCAGGCTGGCCTCGAACTCATAGAGATCCGCCTGCCTCTGCCTCCGAGTGCTGGGATTAAAGGCATGCGCCATTGCCGCTGGTGAAGCTGAGTTTTAATCACAGGATTATTTAATCACACCTGAATTCAATTTATAAGTTGAGTTGTGTTCTCAGTATATGAGTTTAACACTGCAGCTCCATCCAACTTTGGTTTTTGTTTTTGTTATTTTTTGTGTGTTACTCCCTTCCTTCCTGGGTTTCATCTTTCTTTCTGAACTATATGACCCTTTAAGGACCAGTTAGTTTTCCGTAGAAGTAGCTTTTCTGGAAATGCATCAAGAGGAGGTCTGTTTCCTTGGTAGAAACCAAGGAGCAAAATGTAGTTCTTCTGATGTGTTTTTCCTCACTATAATTTGCTTTATTGTTTTTTGTTTTGTTTTTGTTTTTTCCTTCAAGACAGGGTTTCTCTGTGTGGCTGTCCTGTAACTTGCTCTGTAAACCAGGCTGGCCTCACAGATCCACACGCCTCTGCTTCTTCCAGAGTGCTGGGATTAAAGGCACGTGCCACCACGGCCTGACTGGGTAATTAACTTTAGTCTCTTAGATGATCTCTAGCTCATGAGAAAATTGTACATATCTTTTGAAATATATTTCAGTAGATAATGAGATAGTGAGTCCTTAAAGAATTTCATACTGACATTGCTTTTAAAAAAGATGCAAAAGCCTGGCTTAGTAGTACATGCCTTTAATCTTCACACTTGAGAGGCAGAAGCAGTTGAATCTGTGTGAGTTCAAGACCAGCCTCCTGATCTACACAGTGAGCTCCAGGACAGCCAGGACTATATAGACCCTGTTTCAAAAAACAAAGATGAAGTAGGGATTGGAGAGATGTCAATTAAGAGTACTTCTTGCTCTTGTAGAGGACCAGAGTTCACAACACCTATATCAGGGGGCTCATAACTAACTATAACTCTAGTCCAGGGAATCTGACACCCTCTTCTGGTGTTCATGGGTACTGCATGAACACAGTATATGTACACACACACACACACACACACACACAGAGTGACAGAAAGAGAGAGACAGAGATAGAGAAAGAGAGAAATAAAAATAAATCACTAAAAAGAAGAGGAGGCTAGAAAGATGGTTCAGTGGCCAAGAGCACTTGCTGCTTTTGTAGAGGATCAATTTCAGTTCCTAGCACTCATGTCCAGTGGCTATAGCCTATAACCACACGTGACTCCAGTTCCCAGCACTCATGTCCAGTGGCTATAAGCCTATAACCACACGTGACTCCAGTTCCAAGGGAACCACCACACATATGGCACACATACATAAGAATAAAAAATCTTTAAGTAAAAAATCTCAATCAACAGAGTCTTTTTTCCTGTGGGTCTGCTACACGTGTTTCCTCACCCCCAATAAATGTTTCTTCAACTGCAAAATAAACAAACAAGCAAAAACCCCAATCTCCCTCAGCGTTGGGGAAATAGCATTCATATTTAAATATTTACAGAATGCTTAATTTGTTCCCATTTTTTGATGTTCTGTTTTCTGAGATTGGTTGTCTCTCAGTAGCCACACTGTGTGTGCGGGGCCCATGTTCTCCCCACCCCAACCCCCTTCAGCCCAGGATGACCTTGACGTCAATATAGGATGACCTTTAATTCTTGGTTCTCCTATCTCTCAAGTGCTAGGATTACAGACATGTACTACCATGTTAGGTAAACACTCAACCTACTTCATCCTCAGCCCTTAATTTGTCTCTTAAAAATGCTTCTTATAAGTACCAAAAAACCAAAACAAAACAGAAAATGACTTTTCAACGTACTGTTAACATTTAATGCAAATGGTATTAGATGAATAATATAGTGTCTGTATCTATGATCATAAAATCTGAAGAAACACAAGAACTATTGGGGAGATGGCCAGTGGGTGAGGGCTTGAGGATCTGAACTTGGGTCCCTAGGACCTACATAAAAAGCCAGTCCTATAACCTCAGCACTGGGGGCAGACAGGCAGACCGTAGGAACTCTCTGGCCAAACAAAAAAGGTACGCTTCCGGTTCAGTGAGAAACAGTGTCTGTCTCAAGGGAATACGAGTTATAGAGGAAGACAACCGAGGTCCTCCACTGGCTTCTGTGTGCATGGATGGGCACCCCCCCCCCACACACACAAACAGGCATGTGCACACACACATACACAAAGAAACAGAAGGAGGCATGCTTTTGAGGTCCTTTATTTTTTCAAAGGACCTTTTTAAAAATTGTAAACTACAAAACAGATGCCATATACTCTGCCATAAATAAAAACAAACAGGCAGGACTACATAAGCAAAACTGAGAACAACTGTTTTCAGAAAATGTGAAAATATTCTGCAATCATAAGCCATCCAGTTTTTAAAATAAAACTGTGGAAAACTCACAAATCTTCAAGTGGCACATACAAGAAGCCTTGAAGAGGAACAAGATGTGGTTTTGCCATTTTGTACTGTTCTCATATTATTTAAAACCTAATCTTTCTTAGAGGATAGGTCTGTTTCATATTCAAAATCCACACAGGCTTGTTTTTTTCTCAAGAACCAGATGATAGAGGCACCAATGACAATACAACTTTGTTTCCAAAACCCTTGTAACAAAGCACTGTTTCTTTCAAACATATGACTTAAGAGGCAACAAGGAACCCTGGGTAGAGTCTTTTCTCTCAGAGGCGGGCAGGTCTTGAAGCTCCTCATCGTATTCGCTTCTGCTGCCGCGCTCTGTAAATGTCATGAACGGGGGGGACCACAGCCCCCTTTTCTTCATCTTCGTCTGAGTCCTCGTTGGGTCTTTTGACAGCCTTGGTGAGCACAGCGCTACTCTCCACCGGGCCATTGCCTTCCACAACCAGCTCTGGGGCCCCACCAGTGATGATCCTCACAGCTTCCTCAACAGCTATAGGGATGGAGCAAAAGATAAGGTAGGATGCTTACAACGGTGTGCCACAGAAGAGCGAGCGCTCTGCTCATCCCATGCCCCGCAGCAAGTGTCATGGAGTATGTCACTGCTGCATGTCACCAGCCGCTGTTAACCAGGAACGTGACAAGACAGGTCAGTGCACTCGCATGCTAGGGTCTGCTGACATTAGATTAGGATGTGCCCTCTTCACTCCAGGGTGTCACCGTACTGCTGCAGACTGAGTAACTGGTTTTAGAGACCTCAGTGGGAGAGAACAATCCGTCCTCCTTGGGAAACAGTAACGTGAACTCCACACTGAAATGGAGCTTCTATTACTCACTGTTTGGTATCTTGCATCTTCGGAAAATTTCCATCAGTTCATCCACTTGTACAAAAGGACCCTATTATGACATGAATACATTTACTCTCAGTTAGCTGACTAGTTAACTGTTTTGTACTTCCCGTTCTACAAGAGGAAAAGCACACAACGACTGTGGCCCACAGAGCCAGTGTGCACAGTGAACTCACCTGGAAGCAGATGGGAGGAGGGAGCAGTTTCATCAGAACCACAGCTGCAGGAGGCACTGGAAACACTCCACCGGGGACCGGGTGTAAGCCTGGGGCTGAGGGAGAAGGCGGGCATGAGACAAGTGGGGCAGTTTCGACACGAGCAAGTGAAATCAAGTGGCCTGCACACAGCAACTGTCTACGTCCCTGCTGCTTTCCTCTCCACACTTACAAAAGGGTTTCAGTGCTTTCCCCCGTGACCAACTGAAATGGGCCCTGGGAAGCAGACAAGTGACTTCATGTAAAGCAAGCCAGGGCTGGACTAAAGGACATTTTTGTCACTACTTTTGAGTTACACAACGCTTAGCAATCCTGTTATTCAACAGCACACTGAATCAGAAGGTCTTGGTCACAGAGGGGCTCCTAAGATTCATAGCTGTGGTGCAGACAACATGACCGACCGCAGTGTGTCTCCAGCTGCTCAATAATCTGCACACGCAGCTTTTATGAGACCTGCCGCTGGGAAATGGGCGACTGGAATCTGCTGCGCTCTTTTTTTTTTTTTTTTTTTTAAATTCTTAGCTCATCTGGTTCAAGGATTACTGTCAAGTCACTTGTCACTGTGAGCCTAAGTCTAACAATTAACCTACAGTGGAAAAGGCCAGGTTACACCCCCCCACACCTTGGATTGAAATCAAACAAACCGAGGTCTCAGTACTGGGTCTTACGTGCTAAATGTCGTGGCTGAAATGGAATCATCTGCTGAGTGTCTGGCTTAGGGTACTCTGGTTTTCTGTCCACTTCATCTTTCAGGACAGGCACTACAGAAGGAGCTACAACTGGGTCTGGGATTATAGCCGCTAGCTTAGCACGGGAGACATCCTGAAAATGCAGAACAGAAGATCCTGGGCCTGAGAAGGGTCTTACAGGGTGTTGTGTACTTCTGTAATCTTGAGGCTATAGGAAGAATAACTAGGTTATAAGCACAGGAAGCACGGAGAAGGATAAGCAGGAAATCTCATGATGATACATATTGTTTAGTATTCAACAAGGGAAGCCATTGACTTTGAAGGTTGACTTTAAAAAGTTTTCTCTCAACCCCAGCTAAGAATCACTGGACTGTCTCCAGGCAATGTCCTTGCAGGATAGATACAAGCCTTTTCGGAAAGAGTTGTAGGAATGGACACCAAAGAGAGGATGGGGTAATTAGAAGGAAAATTCAAGATTTAGATTTTTGCTTGTTTGTTTGTTTGAGACAGGGTCTCACTGTGTGGCCCTGGCTGTCCTGGAACTCACTATGTAGACTAGGAGGGCCTCGAACTTACAGAGATTCACCTGGTCTGCTTCCTGAGTGCTGGGATTTAACGCGTGTGCCACCGTGTCCGGCTGAGATTTAGACTTTTGATACCTCTCTTCCATTGGAATTGAATAACATCTAGTTAAAGTGAAGAGCCTGGGTTAAGTGAAGTCTTGCTTCATGAAAGCCAAGATAAGGATTCTCTGCACCTATCCTGGCTAATAGCATTTCCTAATGCAGTGACGGTCCTTAAATGGTCGAGGAGAAAAGGAACGCATATTGAGCGCCCTCATTTGTCAGGCTGTTTTAGCCAGACTGTATTTATCTCTTTGAGGCAATCAGTTCACATTCACGGCACGGGCTGAAGCTCAGAAAGGATCACATAGCTAACAGGAAGTAGATCGAGGATTGGGAGCCCCCCTCTGACCTTTTCAGCTCTAGTAGGACCCTCTCCAAGGTATGTCAGAGGACAGAACAGTTAACAGGTCCTATCCATTTCAGTCTTCAAATCTGCCCTGACACAGTTGGTGACATTGCTATTATGTGGGCAAATCTAACTGAGTAGGCACAGTAAATTGCTCACTCTGGTGTACAACTCACTGTGCCACTGAAGACCACATGGTAAAGTGCTCTAGTTCTACCCAAATACAAAGTGGAAGTGGGAATACAGGCTGGAAATTTATATTAAAAGTAGCTCACTGGGCAGTGGTGGTGCACGCCTTATGAGTTCGAGGCCAGCCTAGTCTATAGAGCGAGTTCCAGGACAGGCTCCAAAGCTACACAGAGAAACCCTGCCTCAAAGAAACAAAACAAAACAAAACAAAAAAACCACTAAAAAAAAAGTAGCTCTAGTTTGAAATAGTCAAAATTTTCTTTCTTTTTTTTTTTTGTTTTCTGTTTTTGAGACAGGATTTTACCATGTGTCTCTGGCAGGCTGGCTTTGAATTTACAGTGATAAGAGATATATGTGTGCAAGCCTGGCAATTATTTATCTGGCCAAAAAATTGTTTTAAATTATATTTATGTGTGTGTATCATGCATATAGGTGAGTTTAACTTGGTGGGAGTTGGTTCTCTCCTTCCATCATGTGGGTTCCAGGGATTGAACACTAGTCACCAGGCTTGGTGGCAGGCTCCTTTATCCACTAAGCTTTGCTGGCTCTCTTTATTTTCATTCAACTCTTAAAAATCACTTTATCCTAGAAAAAATTGATCTTTTCTAATAATTCTTAAATAAGTCTTAAAATGTCCATGGTGTTCACCGAGAAGTAAAGTAGAGGTAGAAACTGTTCATTTTCTAACAGTAAAATGTGGGTTAATAGGAATCCTTTGATTCAGAATAGGATTATGGGGCTGGTGCAGAACTGGAGCATCCATCAAAGAAAAGGCCTAAAGTTAAATTATGTATAATTCTTCTCAAAGTTTGTAGTCTGGTTCAGACACAGAGTGAGACTCAGGACAAAAGAGGGTGCTGAGGAAAAGGATGATGGCCAAGAACATCCTATTGTCAGGTGATTTAAAGGGACCAACCTAAGACTCAGGTGAGTTTCCCCCTTGACCTTTGTTCATGCCCAGGGCATAGAAAGGCCAAGAATGAGGGACCAATGGTGTTTTGCACAAGGGCTATTCCTGAGGCTTCAAAAACATTTGGGTTCAGGGACTAATAGTTTTCTTTCTTTCTTCTTCTTTTTTTTTTTTTAATTTATTTATTTACTATGTATATAATGTTCTGCCTGCGTGTATGCCTGCAGGCCAGAAGAGGGCACCAGATCTCATTATTGATTGTTGTGAGCCACCATGTGGTTGCTGGGAATTCAACTCAGGGCCTCTGGAAGAACAGCAGGTGATCTTAACCTCTGAGTCACCTCTCCAGCCCCAACTAATAGTTTTCTTATGGATCAGTCATCTACATAGATGAGGACCACTTTTAGAGAAGCCAGTTCCCCAGGGGCTTTGGTAGGAAGTTACAGATCTCTCAAGGATCAGCATGCATTTGGCAAGCTGTGGTTTTGTTTCGATTGTACAGCCTCCAGTTTGCAATCCTCCTGCCTTCCCCATTCCAGATCTAGGCCTACAGCTGTGAGTGCACCACCATGCCTGGCCATGTCCCTTCATGGTGTCTTGACAAAATATGCAACAGCAAACACATTCAGTTTAAGCTCCATCAAAAATATTCATCAGTTGATAAGAATGTTTCAAAAAACAGATAGTAAGACTTTCACCATCATCCATCAGACATAAGGCACCAAGTTCCAGGTACACATGAAAGCATTTACTTTCTCTATCGCAAACATTTAATTTTCATTTTTTGTTACTTTTGATATTCATAAACAACAACAAAACAATGATTTTTGTTTTATTAGCAACAGTAAAGAGCTGATCTTAGAATGGAAATTATCCACGAACTCTTAAACACCCAGGGAAGTGGAGACAGCACACATGTCTCGGTGCTGAGTACATACCTTATAGCCCAGGGCTTTGAGTTCACTTGCAGAACAAGGATAGAGATCCATGAACTTGTATCTGTCCACCAGTAAGGCTGTCTCCTTGCCTTCATACTCTTCTCTGAATGCTGTAAACCGCCTCTTCTCCACCTTGAGTATACTAGCTAAATCACCAATGTTACTTTCAAAAGCTAGAAATCGAGCCCAGATTTCTCTGTAAGAAAGTAAATATAACCAATACTTAGTCACAAAAAGTTTGTTTTAAAATAAAGATTTCCAAATAATAGAAAACCAGGATAATATAATGAATACCTGTCTTCATTTAGTTTAATGATTGTTACTTTCCCCCCTATTTGTTTCATTTTATTTTTGCCTAAGTATTTGAAAGTCAAGCACAGTCACAGTACTTTACCTAAATATTTGGACATTCAAGCTCTTACACACACACACACACACACACAC
>CABHPQ010001981.1:50583-66493 GCA_902168405.1 Peromyscus aztecus
CACACACACACACACACACACACACACACACACACACACACACACACGTTCCTTCTATGTAAGTTCTGTTCCTCTAGAGAACCCTGACTAATACACTTGCCTAGCATGCAGAAGATGTTGGGCTGAATGCCAGCACCACATAAATTGGGCATGCTAACAAACTTGTAGGCAGGTGGATTTCTGTTAGTTCAAAGCCAAACTGGTCTACATAGCAAGTTTTAAGTCAACCACTGTTATATAATAAGACCCTGTCTAAAAACTAAAATATTGAATTAATGGATGATAGGCTACTATTTCCTAGGTGCCTATCAAGTAGCTGTTTCTAGTGTAATGTTAGAATTACAACACTTTAAAGAAGAAAATAAAACCACCCAAACCCAGGTTTTATTATTTCAGATAATAATTTCAGATTGTTTAATATTAAGAAACCATGGCAAGGACTGGAGAGATAGCTCAGGGGTTAAGAACACTGGCTGCTCTTCCAAAGGGCCTGGGTTTGGTTCCCAGCACCTACGTGGCAGCTGACAGCAATCTGTAACTTCAGTCCAGAGGCTCCAATGCCCTCTTCTGACCTCGGAGGGCAATAAAGACCTGGGTACACACACATAACATGCGGACAAAATAAAAATAAGTAGATCTGAAAAGACAAGCCATGACAGGTCCTAGAATCAGCTTACCATTGAGGTGGGAGAGGTAGTCGATATAGGCCAGCACATATTCTGGAATGTCTCCATATTTCTTCAGTCCCAATTCAAAAATCTTAAAGGCAACAGATTTGTCCTAGAAGTAAAGACAGTACTGGTTTCCATGAAATGCCAGACAATGTATTAAAAAGAATATGAAAGCTACAGAATCTAATAGCCATGGCAATGCACACCTATAATCCTTGCAGGAGGGACTGAGAGGCAAGAGGATTGCCACAAGTTCAAAGTCAGTTTAGCTTACATAGCAAGACACTTTCTCTTCCACAACATCTAAATATGACAAGACACAGAAGAACTAAAATGGAAATTAAAATCTTGTTACATAAAAACTACTGAGCATAAAAAACAACCAAGCGTTTAAGTTCAGGGCCAGTCTAGGAAATGAAGCAAGAACCTGTCCTTTTAAAATGAGAAAATAAAAAAAAAATAAAAAAATATGAGAAAGAAAGAGAGAGAGGGAAAAAATGAGAAAAGAAGGCTGGAGATGTAGTTGGTGGTAGAGTACTTGCCTAGAATGCTCAAAGCCCTGAGTTCAACTCTCAATACCACCATAAACAAAATAAAACAGCTAAGTAGCCAATGTTAGGATGCTGTCTAAGACATATTCCATGGCTGGCTGCCAGGTTGCATTTCCTGTAATCCCAGGACTGGGGAAGTGGAAGCTGGAAGATCAAGTTTGAAACCAGCCTGAAATACTTAGTGATGATATGTGACTCAAAACAAAACAAAATCCAACAAATGAACAAAAACAACCAAGGGTGAGCTGGGAGGGGTCAGTGGTAGAACACTTGCTCATCATGTATCAATCCCTGAGTTTGATCTCTAGCACTGACCCCCCCAACCCCCCCCAAAAAAATCCTAAGTAGAGAGCTTGTCTAGGATGTCTGAGGCCTTCTAGTATATAAACAATCAATGAAAAAAGAAAAAAAAATAAAAAATTTCGAGTTTAATAAGGCACAAATTAGCAAGCAATTGAGCTGGATAATGTTCCACATAATTTTATGCAGATAAACTTAAGGCCTCCTTTAAAGAACGAGCAATTAAGCTTAATTACTTAAAGTAGGGCTTTCAGAGATGAGGTCTTTGCTATGTAAATCTGGCTGGCCCAAACTCACTAAGATCTGCCTGTCTCCACCTACAGTGCTGGGATTAAAGAAAGGTGTGGGTCACCATGCCCAGCAGAACTGCTTTTCTTCTTATGAATATACTTCAGATGAAGAAAATGCTATCATCTTTCTATAAGCATTTCAGTAGTTACCTTACTACAGTAATACTCCATGAGTGCTGCAGTAACATAGACATGATGGCGAGTTCTGGCATCCTCTCTTGCTTTTTTAAATATCATTCTTCCAGATTTGATACCTTCTGCTCTCCTTGCAAATTTCATATACTGGATATATACCTACAAGAAAAAATTGTTTGTACTCTACACATTAGGCAGAATATGGTCCTCACAGCATCTAGTACCAGAGCATGGAGCTCTGTGCTAATGTTTCTAGTGTAAGAAACTACAGAGTAAGAATTATGTTACTTTTCCACAGGCATTAGGGACGCATGCTAATTTTTATTGAGACATAATTTACATGACACAAAATTATTCTTTTTTTTTTTTTTTGGTTTTTCAAGACAGGGTTTCTCTTTGTAGGCCTGGCTCTTCTGGAACTCGCTCTGCAGACCAGACTGACCTCGAACTCAAGAGATCCACCTGCCTTTGCCTCCAGAGTACTGGGATTAAAGGCGTGCGCCACCACTGCCCAGCTTCTTTTTTCTTATATCATCCGATGGTCATACAATGATCACTCCTATTTGTAGACTATGTGAATTAAGGGGGAATTCAATCCTTATCACCACCAAAACAAACAAACAAACAAACAAGGGCTGAAGGTATGGCTCAGTGAAAGGGTTGTCTAGCAATGCACAAGATCCTACATCTGACCACTAGCACCATAAAAATTAAAAAAATAAAAGTTGGGGTCTGGGAAAATGACTCAGTGGGTATGTACACTTGCTGCACAAGGATGAGGACCTGAGTTAGAATCCCCAGGACCCACATAAAACCCGGGCATTGCTGTACATGCCTGTAACCCAGTGTTGAGGGCAGGAACAGATGAACCCAGGAGCTTGCTGGCCAACCAGTCAGCCTAACTCAAAAGGTGGGTTTCAGGTTCAGTGACTGTCTTAAAGGAATGAGGTGGAAAGCTAAAGAGGAATACACTGATGCCCGTTTCTGGCCTCCACCCACGTGCACAGGTGTGCACACCTGCTCACACACATGAATAAATATATACATGCTCTACATACTCCCTTTACCCACAACCAACAAAATTTCATAGTAGAGATTTTCACTCCCTTGGTTAGATATATTCCAAGATATTTTTTTAAAAATTGAGGCACCTGTGAGTACCCATATTTCCCAGATTTCTTCCTCAGCATATCTGTTCTGGTATAGAGGAAGGCTAACTGATTTTTGTATGTTAATTTTGTATCTTTCCACTTTGCTAAAAGTGTTTGTTCTAAGTGTTTTCTGCTGGAGTCTTTAGGTTTCTTATGCATAGAATCATAGGATCTGCAAGTAAGGATACTTGAACTTCTTCCTTTTCTATTTTCAGCTGCTCTATTTGCTTCTCTTCTCTTGCTGCTCTAGCTAAGGCATCCAACACTATATTGAATAAAAGTGGAAGGAGTAGATACCCTTGTCTTGTCTGTGACTTTAGTGGAAATACTTTGATTGTCATATATATGTTTATCACGTCAACATATGTTTCTGGGGTTGGAAAGATGGCTCAGTGGTTAAGGGTGCCTACCACTCTTTCAGGACTCACATCAGTTATCTCACAATCACCTTTAACTCCAACTCAAAGGGATCCAATGCCCTCTTCTGGCCTCAGAAGGCACCTACACTCATGTGCACAAAACCACACACCCCCACACACAAATAATTAAAAAAAAAAATCTAAGCAAAAATGTTCCTTGACTTCCCAGTTTCTTCAGGACTTTTACAATAAAGAGATATTTGATTTGCTTTGCTTCCTTTTTTAAAAGTCCTTAATTTTGTGTGTGTCTATGCACACACATAGAACAACCGTGGGAACCGTGTCTCTTCTGACACTACGAGAGTCCTGGGGATCACAAGGTGTAAGGCTCAGTGACAAGTGTCTTTGCTTTCTGAGCCACCTCACTGGCCCTGATTTCTCACACTCTTATCCATGTAGCTTTCTTCTGGTTTGTATTTTACTCTCTCTCTTGCCTCCCTTTCCCTCCTGTCACCATTTAAATACTGATACTTTTACCTCTATAACACTATACACTACACTTCCTTCAATCAGTTCCCCCAAACCAGTCTCTGAACCTTATAGGGGACAGACCTTGATGTACAAAAATGTCTTCTAATGCCAGTTAATACCAGGACTCTTAATCTGTTACTATAGCTAGGGCATAAACAACAGTGGACTCGAGTAAAGTTAAATGAAAAGTGGGGGGAAAAAAGGAATAAAAAATTAGAGGACACGGCCGGGTGGTGGTGCACTCTGTAACACAGAGAAACTCTGACTCAGAGAGAGAGAGAGAGAGAGAGAGAGAGGCAGAAAAAAATTCTGGGGATGTAAGACAGGATCAAGACAGAAGTACCAGTGTGCTTAACCGGTGAGCCATGTCTCCAGCCCCAAAGAGTTGGTTCTTGAAAACAGAAGTAACATTGATAAATCCCTATCCAAACTATCCAAAGAAAGAAAAAGATACAAATTAATAAAATTAGATAAGAAAAATGAGATGTTATTATAGATTACAGTAACAATAGAAAATCATTAGGAAGTACTTTGAAAACATCAGAAAAAGCTGAAAATTCTAGAAGAAATGGCTAAAAACCTAGAGACATATAACCGACCAAAATTAAGAAAATATAAACAAGGGGGCTGGAGAGATGGTTCAGCACTGACTGCTTTTCCAGAGAAACCAGGTTCAATTCTCAGCACCCACATGGCAGCTCACAACTGTCTGTAACTCCAGTTCCAGGGGATCTGACACCCTCAGACAGACATATGTAGGCAAAACACCAATGCACATAAAATAAGTAAGTTATTTTTAAAAAATATGAACAATAAAGTGCTTCATAACAGTCAGTGAGCCTGAAGGAAGAATAAAATGTCTCCTAACAAAGAGAAGTCCAGGTTCAGATGGATTCACTGCTGAATGCTCCCAAACCTTTAGAGAACTGAAAGCAACATTCTTCAAACGATTCCACAAGGTCGATGAGGAAAGAACCCTGATATCAAAAATAGGGGACACAACAGAAAAAACAAAAACCAACCCTAAAGATTTAGAATATATTCCCTGATGAACAGAGTTACAAAAATTCTCAATAAAATTCTTGCAAATCAAATTCAAGAACACATAAAAAGATCATACACAATGATCAAGTTGGCTTCATTCTAGAGATGAAAGATTGGTTCAACACATGTCAATCAATAAGTGGAATCCAGCACCTAAATATATTTAAGGACAAAAAGGACAGGACTATATCAATGGATACAGAAAAAGCCTTTGACAAGGTTTAAAACTCCTTCATGATAAAAACCCTGAAGAAAGTAGGAGTAGAATACTCATATAATGAGTATTCTCATTATATATGACTCAATATAATGACTATATACAAGAAACTTAGCACCCACATTATCGGAAAGAGGGAAAAGGATTGTCTCTAAATCCTGGAACAAGACTTAGTACTCACTTTCTCCAATGATCAGTCAATATAGTACCTGAAGTCTTAGCTAGAGCAGGAACACAAACAAAAGAAATAGATTTAAAAGTGGAAAAGTCACATCATCCCTTACTTGCTGGGCATGGTGGCACATGCCTTTAATCCCAGCACTAGGGATGCAGAGGCAGGTGAGCTCTAGGCCAGCCTAGTCCAGTTCCAGGATAGCCAGGACCACATAGTAAGACCCTTTCAAAATAAACAACAACAACAAAGTAATTATCCCCTACTTGTCAATGAGGCAAAACTGTATTTAAAAGACTATCTATTCCATCAGAAAACTGTTGGCTCTGATAAATATTTTCAGCAAACTATCAGGATACAAAAACCAACATAAACATTTGTATACTAACAAAAAACTAGTGAAGAGATTAGGAAAAATAGCTCATTCACAATCACTTTTTAAAAAATAACACAAAATACTTAGGAAAAAACTTAACCAAGGAGGTGAAAGACTTCTACAAAGAAAGCTTTTTAAAATATTGATGCACTACATTGAAGAGACATGAGAAGATGGATAAATGTGTATGTTCATGGATAGGCAGAATGATGATGTGCAAGATAATGGTATTACTGAAAGCAAACTACGGATTCAACACAATTGCCATAAAAATTCCAATACCTTAATGTTGGGACAGGGTCCACGAAGGAAGCTTTGTGAGGAAAATTCTGAGAGCTTGTGAGAAAATTCCAAGGAAAAAAGACAAGAGTCTGTGGCCTCTGTTCCTCCATAACACGAGTTGTTCTTGGAATGTGCTTTCGTGCCCCTCCAGGTGCAGCAGACAGGAGTGGGTTTACTCACCATGTACTGTTATTATTCTGATGGTGTTTCCAAGCCTGGGTGTCTTCATGATTGTACACAGCCTAAACTCAGGTGAACTTTGCTCAGATGAGCTTGCTTAACCCTCAGAATACCCTCAGAATTGAGGTTATACCAATAAACTGTCTGATGGTCTTAATAAGTTGGCTATTTCATGGGACTTTAGTTCACCTCATTTTTAGGCTCCACTCTCCCAGGTTCACACCAACTAGAGCAATAACACCTTAATATAAGACCTCAATTGAAATTGCCAGAAGAAAACATAAGGAAAATAATTCAAGGCGTGGGTACAGGCATGATCTTATTAAAAAGGACTATAATAGCACAGACAATAACTCCAAAACTGACAGATGGGATGATATGAAGTTAATAAGCTGTCTTTTCTAGCTAGCTATACTTCAGACAAGGGCCAATATTTAGACTATATAAATAACTGCAAAATTAAACACTTCCCCAACAAAGGTCTTCCAAACAATCAATGGAATATAGAAACCAATCTATATTAAATCAATGAACTGAATATAAAGTTCTCAAAAGGAGAAGCCCAAATGGCCAATTTTTTTTTTTTTTTTTTTTTTTTTTTTTTTGCACAAGTGTCAAACCATCCTTAGCCATCAGGGAAATGGAAATAAAAGCTACTTTGAGATTATATCTCACTCCAAACAGAAAGTCTACCACTAAGAAAACAAAAGACAACAAATGCTGCTGGGATTGTGGGGAAAGAGAAGCTCTTACACACTGCTTATGGGAATGTAATGTAGTATAGTTACTATGGAAATCGAATGGAAGCTTCTCAAAAAACTAAGATTAGAATACTATATTACCTAGCTAGTCTATTTCTGACATATACTCTAAAGACTCTAAGTCCTACCACAGAGATAAATGCACATCCATGTTCACTGTTACTCTATTCACAATAGAAGGGAATAGAACTACCCTAGATGTCTATCAACAGATGAATAAATGAAAGAAATATGGTATATCCACACAGTTGTACTCCTAAGCACTTAGAAAATAGAGACAAGAGGATTAGTAGTTCAGGTCTATCCTCAGCCACACAATGAGCTCAAGAACAACCTAGGTTGCATTAGACTCTGTCACCACATCTCCACTCCCCAAAGCCAAAAAGAAAAAAAAAAGATGGTATATATACATAATGGAATTTTATTCAGCCATAAATAAAAATATAATTGTGACATCTTCAAGAAAATAGATGGAATTGAAAAGTATTATCTTCAAAATAAACCAGACTAAAAGACAAATTCCACGTGTTTTCTCTCACATGTAGATCCTAAACTTTGATTTTTATATACATGTATACATATGTATATATAGGAGAGATGGTGTCTTAAGTTAGGGTTTTTATTGCTGTGAAGACACACCATGACCATGGCAACTCTTATAAAAGAAGCATTTAATTGGGGTTGCTCCCTTATAGTTTCAGAGGTTCAGTCCATTATCATCATGGTAGCAAGCATGGTGGCGGACAAGCAGACATGGTACTGGAGAGGTACCTGAGAGTCCTAGATCTTGCAGGCAACAGGAAGTGAACTGAGACACTGGGTGGTATCCTGAGCATAGGAAACCTCAGAGCCCTCTCCCACAGTGACACACTTCCTCTAACAAGGCCATACCCGCTCCAACAAAGCCACACCTCCTAATAGTGCCACTCCCTATGAGATAATTAAAGCCAATGACATTCCAACTACCACAGATGGCCCATGAAACTATAAACTCACCCATGAGAAAAGAGACAGGAGAAGGTATGAGAAATAGGATCTATGTGACATGAAAGCAGAAGGCTGTTGGGATTGGAAAGGTACCAGCTAAGGGGGAAAAGGAAATGAGACAGGGGAGTAGCAAAAACAAAGTATGCATGAAAATGCCACAGTGGAACCCCTACTTTGTATGCTTGTTTGAAAAGACTAATTAAGAAATATGACTACTGAGTATTATATGTAGTGGGTAGCTGTTCTGTCTATGATCTTGAAGCACCTCCCCTAGAGATGCAGCAGGTTAACTGTTCCACCTGCCAATGACCTTACATGCCCCTGGGGCATGGCCTCTCGGACTCTTAAGACCAGGGATGCATTTAAGCATCTCTCTCTTGGCTCCATTGTGGTACTTGGATGCTGGACTGATCCAGGCAGTCGGAACAGTGTTCCAGAACCTATATCAATTCTGTTCTGTATGTGAGTTTTCCCCCTAATAAATCCTTTGCCCTTTAAACAGACTCCATGGATTTCTCATAGTTATAGAAAGACCTTTCTTTAGCTATTTCATACTGATGCAGTAAAAAAAAGAGCCAGGCAGTGGTGGTGCACACCTTTGATCCCAGCACTTGGGAGGCAGAGGCAGGCGGATCTCTGTGAGTTTGAGGCAAGCCTGGTCTACAAAGCGAGTTCCAGGACAGCTAAGGCTATTACACAGAGAAACCTTGTCTCGAACAAAACCCCAAAAAGCAGAAACAAAACAAAACAAAAAACCCAAACCAATAGAGTAGAGCTCACCAACTTTTAGGGATTGGGACACAGAAGGGTATTTTTCAGGGGTGATGGAAGTGCTTTGTTTCTTTATTTGGTTTTTGGGACAGAATCTTATATAGTACAGGTTATCCTTAAACTCACTACATAGTCAAAGATAACCTAGAACTCCTGATCCTTCTGTCCCCACTTGCCAAATACTGAGATTACAAGTGTGAGCCATCATGCCCAGCAGTGATTTGTATAGAGGGTCCCATGATCTAATAAGACATAAGAACAATGAATCTTATTGTACATGAATTAAATTTTTGTTGTATGAAGTCAGAGTATGATGGTAGGAAAGACAGTCTTGGAAGGTTACTCACCAAGGTGGGGTCAATATCCTCAATTGCCAGAAGTCTGTTATATATACTGTGAACCTTCTCATACTTCATGCGACTCTAAGGTGGCAGAGAAGTTAATGTAAATATATACTCACAAACAGCAGATCTGAGCTTTAAGGAGCCCAAAAACTATACTCCTGTCCCACAACACACACAATGGCACCTATACTGCACATAAACTTATATGAACTTGAGCACTAAAAACTGTTTATTGTTATCATCTCTGGCTACAAAAACAAAGAAGCTGCCAGAAAAACAAAAACAAACCAACCAACCAACCAAACAAAAACTTAATCCTGCAGTAAAATTGTAAGCACCAGATGTAATCCCAGTATTGATTAGCAGGCTCAGGGAGAAGTACAAGTTTGAGTTTGAGGCCAGCATGGGACCCACATACATACATACATACATAAACACACACACACACACACACACACACACACACACACACACAGTTCCAAACCTTTGGACTCTTCTCACCTCTTCATAATCTGCATATGCAAAATAAAGGAGCATGTTCTTCTTTAATAAAGTGCTTATGGCTCTTTCGTATATATTAGCAGCTTCATCACTAAATAATTTGGCATTGTTCATATCCTAAGAGGAAAAAGGAAGCACATCCACAACAACTTTAATGTAGTTCAAAGAGTAAAAATGAGACAGTAGCCATTTTATAAGGTACTTACTAAAAAAACAAATACACACTTGTATTTAAGAAAGAATTACCAAGGATTTCTTCCTGCTCTAGGCAGAGAAGAGTTTCTAGGCTCGAGCCCAGGGACCTCTACCACTCCAGCCCCCATGACTTTACACTATATTTTCATATAGACACACATGTCACTGTACTTTCCTGAGACTATACCCACCACCTTGTCTAGTCTGTCCTCCCCACCTCCAATAGCTCCCCTTCTACCATTTAATGTATGTGTCGCTGTATGTGTAGGTGTGTGTGATTAAGCCTAGATAATACTTACACTTTATTACTAAAATTGGTGTTATATTGTTTCAGTGTATCTTATTGCTAGAGCAAAGTCACAAAAGGTAAAAGAGGACAGGGAAGGATACGCACCCCCTTTTCTGCAAGCAGCTTACTTGACTGCTCCAGATACTGGGCAGCTTCGTACCAGATATCAGGGTGATGGCCCAGCACAAGCAGGCATTGTTCATAAGCAAACATAACTAAGGGAAGACAAGCACAGAACACTCAATTAAGATAAACAGCACTAACAACAGTATCACCACAAGCACACATGAGATTATTAGACACAGACATGGTCTTTAACAATTAATGACAATTCGAAATAAAACAGTAACCTCTGATGCCATCATCCAGAGGCTGAGCTGTCCACTATTCACCAGGTTACTATCTACTGGGACAACTATATGCTGGAAAAAGAGAAAGGCACCATCAGTGCAAAACTGAACAAGACTTCCAACATTCGAGAAGGATGTGATCTACACAGAGGATGGTTATTAAGAAAGCAAAGTCTGCCAGGTGGTGGTGGCGGCGGCGGCGGCGGCGGCGGCGGCGCACGCCTTTAATCCCAGCACTCGGGAGGCAGAGCCAGGTGGATCTCTGTGAGTTCGAGGCCAGCCTGGCCTACCAAGTGAGTTCTAGGAAAGGCACAAAGCTACACAGAGAAACCCTGTCTCAAAAAACCAAAAAAAAAAAAAAAAAGAAAGCAAAGTCTTCTGACCATCACACACACACACACACACACACACACACACACGTAGGAAGAATGAAAGCCTAAGTAACTTCATTGAATGACTGGCATCTGGAGTTCAAAGGGGCAGAAGCTGGTCAATGAGAAGTAAGTGGGTCAGAGGGAAGGGTGGGTACACATTGGCAGAGGTTGCCAAGGATATGACTCAGTGGTAGAGTTATTATCTGCCATGCATGTGGTTCTAGGTTTGATCCCCAGAGCCCCAAAATAGATGTAGGCAAAGAAACAGTGTTTATAAAGTCCTGCAGGTAAGTAAGCCTACAAAATTGAAAAATTCAGTAACAAAACATGAAAATGTGACCAAGAGTAAAAAGTCAAAGGAAACTAATCCATAATGGCCCACTATCTGCAGGAATTAGTAAATGAGGACTTTATAGCCATTGTGATAGTCACATTCATAAATCTAAAGAACACATTACAGGGGTTGGAGAGATGGCTCAGCAGACAAGAGCACTTGTTCTCACAGACAACTTGGATTTGATTCCCAACACCCACATGGTAGCTCATAACCATCTGTAACTCCAATTCCAGAGGACCCAATGGCCTCTTCAGGTCTCTTTGTGCACCAGGCATGTAAGTGGTACACAAGACATTCATGCAGTCAAAACATCCACACATACATACAATTAAAAATTAAAACACACACACGCATGCACACACGCACGCACATAAATACACTGCAACACATGAATCTCAACAGAGAAATTAAAATTATAAAAAGAATTTTAAATGGAAACTGAGAGAACTAAAAACTACAGTATATAAAATGAGCCATTTGCTATATTAGCTCACCAGCAGATTGGATATAATCAAACAAGGGGTACGTGAACATGAAGATAATGAATGAAAATCCACAAGTGGATAAGAAAAGATTTAAGAATAAGAGACAAAGCCTCATCTGGGCATGGCAGCACCTTCCTGTGACTCGGGAAGCTAAGAGGAAGATCACAAGCTGGAAGTCAGATGAGGCTACAGAGCGAGCTTGAAGCCAACCTAACCTGCAGAGTAAGAGCCTGGAGTGGTGGGTGAGAGAAGCAGGAGCAGAGCTTGAGGCAATCCATGAGGTTAGGATCAAACAGTCCAAGATACATGTAGTTGGAGTCCCACGAGGGTTACTCTTGTTACCTCTTTTCGTTATAAGGGTCTGGTCCTCTGTACGAAGAGGGTTACTCTTCTCCCACTGGATGTACTTCTTCCACATGTCTACTTGCTGAGCTTCTTGAGGAGTATTCTGAGGAGGCACTGAAGGAGCATTGCGGTCCAAGCCTTTCATTACTGTCTCATATTCCTAAGCAAACATTTAGAAATTTTTGATGAGCCTAGAACAACTCAGATATATGGGGAGCAAGTTAATCAGTCTGAAATACTTGGTTTAAAATGTTTACTCTCCTACACCTAATATCACTTTGTTAATTGGGAAGATGACATAGGAAGAGTATCATTAGTTCAAGGGTAGCTCAGCTATAAAATATCAGGCCAGTCAGCACTACACAGCAAGGCTCTATTTAAAAAAACAAACAGGAAAAACAAATACTTTTTGGAATGGGATGTAACTCCTTAGTAGAACATTTCCTAATGTGTGTCAATCCCCAGGTTAGATGATGCCCCATAACAAATACACACACTGGGTTAGTGATGCCCAGTAACATCCACAGACTCAATTGGATAGGTGATGCCCAGTAAAACACACACACACACACACACACACACACACACACCCCACCACCACCAACAACAAACAAAACAAAACAAAGGAAAAACATTTCTTCTAAATCCAACTTATATTTTGTCATTCAGCGTAACTTAAAGAACTATTTCAATTCAACTATGTCATCTTGCCAGGCCTTTGATCACAATACTCAAGAGACAGAGGCAAATTGATCTCTAAAAGTATGAGGCCAGCCTGGTTTGCTTAATGAGTTCCAGGACAGCCACTGCTACAGATCTTGTCTCCAAAACAAAACAAAACAAAACAAAATTGAAAATACCAAGAGCAATATCAGCTAGGAAAGCTTTACTAATTATTTGAATGATAAAACAACATTAAATTAAGTAGCCTGATAAAATTTCATACCTTTGCTACACGTCTAGCATTCATGTAGTCTCTACTCCGATCTTCAATCATTTTTTTAGCTAAATGAATATTGATACCCTGAAGAGAAAAATTATTGTTATTAATTGCTTTTTCTTTTCTTTTCTTTTTTTAAAAACAATTTTGCATGCCAGGCGGTGGTGGTGCACACCTTTAATCCCAGCACTCAGGAGGCAGAGTCAGGTGGATCTCTGTGAGTTCGAGGCCAGCCTGGTCTACAGAGCAAGTTCCAGGACAGTATCAAAACTACACAGAGAAACCTTGTCTCAAAAAAAAAAAAAAAAAAAAAAACAAACAAACAAAAAAACCAAAAACCAAAAACAAAAACATCAAAAAACCAAACAGTTTGGCAGACTAAATGCATAGCCTCCAGCATGCTAGGTAACTAGAAAAACACTCTACCACTAAACTACAAACCCAGCCTAGGGAAAAAAAAGTTAAGTAGACCAGCACACAAGATGGTTGAGTAGGTAAAAGCACTTGCCATACAAACCCTAGAACCCAGGTAAAAGTGGACAGAACTGACTCCTCTACAGATTCATCAGGACATGTGTTCCTTCACCCCACAACAAGGTCTACTGTGTCTATCGGGAGTGGGCCATACAATTCCGTTACTGAGATCTCTTTACTAACTTCTTTCGTGTGCCTGGATGGACGGGCGGGTGGACGGGGGTACATACTATAGCACGCGCATGCAGGTCAGAGGACAACTTGCAGCAGTGGGTTTCTCCCTTTACAGTGTAAATTCTGAGCGTTGAACTCAGGCCATCAGGCATGGCAGCAAGTACCTTTACCTGCTGAACTATCTTACTGGCCAAGAATTTGTCTGTCTGTCTGTCTGTCTCTTTAAAAAAAAGTGTACTGTTGTTTTGCCTGAGTTATGCCTACGCATCAGTGCGTGGCTGGTGCCCATGGAGGCCATAAAAGAGAGCTGGATTCTCTGGAACTGGAGTTATAGATGGTTGTAAGCCAGTGTGGGTGCTGGGAATGGAACCTGGGTCCTCTGGAAGAGCATCCATGGCTCTCACCTGCTGAGGCATCTCTCTAGATCCCAACCTAGGAATTTTTATAGTCATGACATCATGAGATTCTAACGTACCCAATCAAAGCAGTCATTAAGCAAACAAACAATAAATGCTGTTAAGGATGTGGACAAAAGGAACAATTATGCACTACTGGTGGGAGCATAAATTAATTCAAATGTCAACACAGAGATGTCTTTAAAAAGCTACAAAAAGACCTACTATATGACTCAGCCATACCATTCTTGGGTAGTGATCCAAAGGATTTGAAGCCAACATATCACAGAGATACTTGCACATTAATGTTACTGCAGTACTATAAAGAACATAAACTCCTTTATCGGAATCAATATAAACAATGTGTCCAGGAGTATATAGTTCCACGGTAGGGTACGTCCCTCATATGCATAAAGCTCAGGGTTTAACCCATGGTGCAACAAACAGACACCCATAGCAGCAGGTATAGACACTGTGTAACACTAACATTCAGGCACCAGACACTAGAAGGCTACATTCCCTTAGTTTCAAATAGGTAACAATTCAAATGTCCAGTCTGTAATAAACTCTGGCTTACTACTTTACCTCTTCATACTTGTTGTAGTCTCTCCAGAGTTGTTCAATGTTGATCATTGGATTAACACAACCTCGTTGATAAACTCTTCGGACAGCGGTTATTCTCTGATTTTCTGCATAAGATCCTACAGCTTCCCTGAAGTTGGATAAGAAATACCATTAATGTATTATAGCTAAATCAATTGTTTATATATTAAAAATTAAGGCAATACTTACACGCCTTTTAAGAAATTGATGTAATCCACCCAAATCTAAGAAATAAAACAAACATTAATCTTTCTTGATATTTCACATTTAAGCATATGCCCAGGTCTCATGCATGCTGGATAAGTACTCTACCACTGAGCTATACTCCCAGCCCTTGTGTATATATTTAAAAATCTGAACTCTACCTGATAGGACATAATTTCCATTCCAATTTTATCCAGTGCAAAGTCATAAGCTTGAGCCATTTTTTCTCTGAAATGAATATGAAAGATATTTTTAAAAAATTGTTATCAGCTGGGTATGGTGGCTCATGCCTGTTAGCCCAAGAAGCTGTTGACTCAGGACGCTGAGGCAGGAGCACTACCCTCAGTTCAAGGCCAGCCTGGGCTATGTAGTATACCCCATTCTATTCTGAGCTACAAAGACAGACCTTGTCCGAGAAAAAAAAAAAATCAAAAACTAAAACTAAAACATAACTGTTATCAAATGCATCAGAGAACATCCAAGTCAGAGTCAGTGAAGATAGGTAGGTATAAGTCATAGTTGGGAATTAACTACCAAGTAGCTGCCTTGGACATTTTTTTTTTAAAGATTTATTTATTATGTATACAGTGTTCTGCCTGTATGCCAGAAGAGGGCGCCAGATCTCATTACAGATGGTTGTGAGCCACCATGTGGCTTCTGGGAATTGAAGTCAGGACCTCCGGAAGGGCAGCCAGTGCTCTAACAGCTGAGCCATCTCTCCAGCCCACCTTGGACATCTAAAGTGGAACATACAACTTGTACCTTATAACTTGCCAAGCATGGTGCTGAGACAAGCATTAAGAAGCTTTTTGAAAAAGTTTGACAAGCCTGTCAAAAAGTGCTATGGTGCTGCAAATACATAGTGTTTCAATATAGACAAATTTGGATGACAAATTTGCTAGTTCTCTAGCAGAAGATAAATGTCAGTGGCTTTCTTTAAAGTACTTTTCCTGATTTCTTGGAGAATTCTGACTTTTCAAATACTTAGGTTTCTTCCCACCTGTATCTCAGAGACAAGAGATAGTATGAGTCATGTAAAAATGACTGTGTGTCTAGAGACACATGCAACCCTCCAACACACACACACACACACACACACACACACACACACACACACACACA